>CM071870.1:3897761-3959448 GCA_036759665.1 Gynandropsis gynandra
GGAGAAAGGGACAACTCCTTGTTGCTTGGTTTCTTGAGTTGCCATGTGATTCTAATTACTCAAAAATAGCAATATTCCTTTCCTTCCTTCCAACGGCCACTTTGACTACCAAATATAGTTGTGTGTGTTTTATTTAATCCTTAGGAGATTATTAAGAACTAATCTATCCATATATGATTAATCTCATATATGTAGAATTAATTCTTAACATACGCGTCATTTGATTTCTATGCTCTTTAGACATTTCTATTTCATTTATGTTGCTTGATTTCAAACTCATGATTGAGTAGTTGCATGTGTTAGGGATAACGAGAAGGAACGAAAAGAGAATTCTAATCATAGATAACTAGAACAACCGAGACTAGGTCACGAAAGTAGAGTAGAAATGTTGGAGACTTAATCAGATGAATTATAGAACGTATGGGTTTAGTTTAAGGTATCAGCTACGAAAGTAGGGGATAAGTTGATTAGATCACATTTCTATGCCTCGAGAGAGGGTAGGAATTACATTAGGATCGACCACCTTAGATATCTTGATTGGGAATTCATGATTAGATAGATCGATTGTTGGTTGCGGAAGCTTTGCAGTGAAACTGTATCCTAGAACGTTTGTCTCATTGTCAAGAACTCGTGGTTTATTCCTTTTTGTTATTTCATCTTAAAACCAATTTTCGTTCGTAGCAAGTTTAATTCTTTGCTTGAGCTTATTTGTGTTGCATAGTCCTTGTGGGATCGACACCTAGAGTACTACACTCGTATCGTGCACTTGCAGATAGTTTAGGTTAATTTGGTTTAACTTGTAACGCATCAACGAGATCAAGTTCATCTTTCTCTAAATACTTTGAAACATTAGGATACTTGCGCAAAGGTCAAAAAGGTAAAAATGGTCACAAAGGTCACAACAATCACAAAGATCATATTTGTCGTGGCCTTCAAATCATTAAATAGCACTTCAAATTCATTCAAATGTATGTTGTTGCACATTTGAAGAACATTTTTGCCACAGTATCACCCTTCTTTGTACCCTTGTTTGACTGCTTTCATCAACCTTTTATGGCGATCAGATATCACAACGATATCACGTCCCTCTGGTATTACCTCTTTCAATCTTGACATAAACCACGTCCATGATTCGTCATTCTCTCTCCCGACTATTCCCCAAGCAAGAGGATATTGGTGATGTTCACCATCTTGTGCGGTTGACACGATCAATGCTCCCTCATACACTTATATCAGAAATGTTGCATCCACAACAACCACTTTATGCATGTATTTCTATCCTCTTATAGCCTCTTCGACAACCATAAAAAGGTATTTGAAGCTTTTTCCATAACCATCAACCTGAAGATTTGCGACAAATCTAGGATTTCTTTCTGTAAATATGTGCAACCACCCTGGAAGCCTCTTATAATGTTAAAAGTCATCACTACGAATTTCCTTTTGAGCACTGCATTTGCCTCTTAATGCAATCAAATACAATACATTCGCAATGTACTCTGTTTTTACACGAGCCATCAATTATTTTGCTGGAGGTGTTTCATATTTCCCGGTATATTCCTCATTCAAATAGCACTTAACCAATTGTGTTGCACCCTTTGTAGCTTTTGTTGATTTATATACAGGTGAACACTTATAAATGGGATAGTGTGTTCTCACACTAAACCATTTGGAATCTGGGATTGCTGCAACTCGTAATTTCCATTTACAATCACTTCCGACAAAGTTGCATCATACTTCTCACAGCTTCGAATCAGAATTCAATGTTCTATATCTAAAACAAGCTTCAAGTCAACCCTTCATTACAAATGCATGTACATCCTTCTTGCTATCAAAATCTTCCCCAATTTTAAGTTGCAATCTATCTTCGAACTCGAAGATATTATTTTGATTGTTTGCCTTCTTGTAAACTACCATTTCTAACTTATTCTCACCTTCAACATCCTTATGCTCTATTGGCACATCAGTATCAAATTTATTATTTCCACAAACAACTTCTTTAATTACCATATTCATAGCACAACCACAATCTTCTCTTTATCAACTGGTATGTTCTTTATCAAAATTATCTAATCCAAAATATTTATTATTTTTGTCGGATTACTTCCAACTCTACTTTTGTTATTGAACCTAGAATAGTATAGTCATCCTAATCTACAACACTTTCATCATCACCTTCTTTAACAATGCTTCCAAAAGCAAGAATTAGAGGTTCAACTTCCTTCTCAATTTCCATTTCACATTTCACACTTGCCGATTCTATCTCCACATACAGTAGTTGTCGAATTCCTCTTATGCGATCAAACAGATAACAAATAAGATGTTTGTCATTCATTATATATGTCGGTTTCCTATTTTTAGAAATATTGGGAAAATAGCTTAACTTCAATTTCGTTGTATTTTTTCCACCATAATCTCTAGCATAACTCATCAATAAGTTACCGGTATGTTAGACTAATCGGAGGACAATAGAAAAATACTCTCTGGTTTTCCTGAACTCTACCAACCCATTCAGATTCCCCATTTACGTTTTCCCATTTACCATCATACAAAAAATAAATCAGTGTCATTTTCTCATCCACCGAATCCATTACACCTGTAACAAAAACATAAAAAGAGGGTAAATTATGTGGCCCACTATGACCATGTGTTTCAAATTCAAAATGACTCTTTGACCTAGTGTGACCGTGCAACTCGATGAGACTCTGCGACCCAGTGTGACCGTGCAAATCGATGAGACTCTGTGTCCTACTGCGACTATGTGTTTCTCAATGAAACTTTGTGATCCAGTGCGATCGTACGACTTCATGAGACTTTGTGACCCACTGCGACCATGTGTTTCAATATGACTCTATGACCTAGTGCGACTGTGCGACTTGAATAGACTGTCACTCATTGCAATCATTTCATATTTCAATAAATGTGATTCATTTTGACTACATTAATATAAGACTCATTTTGAAAAAGGGGGAATCGAATCTATACATATTACTCACTCGGGTTATCCAATTCAAAAAATACACATGAAAATATAAGAGAAACACAAAAAGCTCACTTATACATACCTGGTTTTTCTGCAGAATGTGCTTAATTGTCTTATTATGACTTAAGCTCTCGTACAATATATATATATATACACTTTGATATAGCCAACCCTAAATGTATGTTAAATTTCATATTTGTAGATATACCCTTTATATGCCCCATCAAGATGGATCATCCGTGATGAGTCCAATCTTGATACACAATGAACTACAGGTTGCCTTCGGAAGAGGCTTGGTAAGAAGATCCGCGAGCTGATCAGCCGAAGCCACATGAGATATTCGTAAGAGGCCACTTTGCACTTGAGTCCGAACGAAGTGATAATCTAGAGCAATATGCTTCCTCCTCGAGTGAAAAACTGGGTTGGCATACAAGTAAATTGCTCCAATGTTGTCACAATAGATGACCGGTGTAGCGGAAGAGATGAGTCCGAGTTCATAGAGGAGATTAGAAACCCTACGAACTTTAGCCGAAGTTGCAGCAACGGATCTGTACTCAGGTTTAGTAGAGGAACGAGCAGAGAGTCCCTTTTGTTTCTTGGACGACAAGAATAGGGTAATGTCCAATGTAAACAATATATGCACCTGTGGATGAGAGGTCATCACGATCACCTCCCCAATCAGCACCACTGAATGCATGTAAAGATATCGTATTGTCAACGGAGAAATAAATCACGTTGCTCCGTGTTCAAACTAGATAACGAAGGACCCTCTTGGCGAGCATGCATAAACTGAGAGAGTTTGTGAACGGCAAAGCTGATGTCAGGTTGAGTGAGAGGTAAAAATTGAAGACTTCCGACTATCATGCGATACTCAGACGGATCTGAAAGGGGTCCACCGACATTCAGGGTAAGGCGCGTTGTGGATGCCATAGGAGTAGAGACGGGATCTGAGGTAGCCATATCTGTTCGGTTCAAGAGATCATTGATGTACTTCTGTTGAGTTAACAAGAGTCCTTTGATGGTTCAAGTTGCTTCAATGCCAAGAAAGAAGCTGAGATTGCCGAGATCTTTGAGCGAAAACCTCAAGACCAAGGAGCTGATGAAACCACGAACATGGCTAGTAGAACTTCCCGTGACAATAAGATCATCAACATATATCAACACAAATAGTCGTATATCACCCGAGTGAAGGATAAAGAGAGTTTCATCTGATAAGGAGTTGACAAAGCCTTGTGACACAAGGTATTGTCGAAGTTGTGAGTACCATGCTCAGGGAGCTTGCTTGAGAGCGTAGATGGCTTTGTTGAGCTTGCAAAGAAGAGTGGGATTGTCACGATCAACAAAGCCAGGAGGTTGAGCAATAAAGACTTCTTCATGCAAATCTCCTTGGAGGAAGGCATTATTGACGTAAAGTTGTTGAAGAGGCCAGCCATAAGACACTACCATGCTTAGAACAATCCGAATGGTGTTGGCTTTGACAACTGGGCTGAATGTCTTGTGGAAATCGACAACCGGACGTTGATGAAAGCCTTTGGCAACCAAGCGAGCCTTGAAGCGATCGACAGTGCCATCGGGTTTCCGTTTGATGCGAAAGACCCATTTCCACCCAACAATGTTTTGAGCTTTTTCCGAAGCAACAAGGTCCCACGTGTGATTTCGGAAAAGGACATCAAATTCATCACTCATTGCTCTACGTCATTGAGGATATTTTAGAGCATTGGTGACGTGGTTGGTTCTTGCTCCTGCAAAACACATGTAGTATTGTAAGACATCATTTGAACTGGTTTTGTGATGTTATTTTTAGCCCTTGTGATCATGGGATGCACATTAGGGGCCCTCGAAGAAACGAGGAACTCTGTTGGTGGAACCGCCAAGAGCACAACTGGTGGATCATCAGTTGATTCCATAGGATCATCGGGCTGCTGTGAAGAATCGTCACGCGTGGGCGATGGAGAAGAAGGCTCAGCTGAATATGGTGCTTGGAGTGGCAAAGAGACCAGAGGAATACGAATGATTGTGGGAAGATTAGAAGAGGAGACGTCAATGGTGGTAGAGATATCAGAGGACACAAATGGGGCGGACGGAAAATAACGAGTAGGATCAGAAAATGGAAGGATATCTTCATGAAACTGGACATGACGCGAGATAAAGATGCGATTTTTGAGTGGATCAAGGCATAGGTAAGCCCTTTGGGATGAAGAATAGCCAAGAAAGACACACGGTGATGAATGAGGTTCCATATGTGTTGCTTTGCCATATGTGTTGGCAAGAAGCTTCCATCTTCGTGGACGGAGGATGTGCGAGCGATAATGGCTTGTAGAGGGACTGTGAGAGAGCCAGTCAAGGCCGAGAACAAGAGTCGATCTTGTTTTTTAAAAGGCTTGAACACTGGGTTGGGACATGGAATACAATCAATGGTTATTGTTGGCGAAGGAATTGTCGAGTTGTCTTGAATGAAGCATTCAAGACCATGGCCTTCGAGAAGTGCCGAAACTTGGATGCTCCAGGTAAGGTAATTTGAAGGCGTGAGTTTAGTGACATTGCTCATGTTGATAGTGAGCAAGACACATTGGGGATCGTCTGGAGTGAACACAGAAGTGTGTTCTGAGGCAGAGGATTGGGTGGTGGTGTCCTTGCCGCCGGACATGGTGCCAGAAAGGAAGAAAAAGAGAGGGGTTTGGACGGCTAGGGTTAGGGATCAGAGCTCTGATACCATATAGAGTGTTTGTAAAAAAGATTAATTGTCTTATTATGACTTAAGCTCTCATAGAGTATATATATACACTTTGATATAGCAAACCCTAATTATATGTTAAATTACATATTTGTACATATACCCTTTATACTTTTCTCCATCGTATCTAGCTCTGCAGCACTCGCAGGTATGGCCTTCATACCTTTCCTCATCTTCCTTTTCTATCACTTGCTCCATCCTCACATCTAACGCTTCAACTTCGGTTTAGAAGCTCTTAGATTTTCAAACTCCATCATTAGCTTCTCGATACCATTATCTCGGTTCAATTCTTCATGATCACCTTCAGGCTCTCTGATTTTTTAGTTCTCTGATTCATCTCACAATTTTTTATTGTTTTGAGCTAAAAGAACAAACAATTGTTAACCGAGGTTGAGGAAAGGCGACGAAGCCAAATAGAACTCAATCGCTGCTCCATTGTTCCTCCCATTGTTTGCTCCACTATTCAACGATGTCTTCGTTGGATTTGGGTGAGTAATCGATTCCCATTTTCGGTCTCAACTCATAGGTATGTTTCAGAGGGATCATGTCCCCTTTAATTTAGTCTTTATTCCATTTGTTGATTAAGAGCTCAATTTATTAAATAAAATTATTTTTTCTATCTCGGAACGCTGATGTCTCCAACTGTGATGTGGTTCAAGAGATACATTTCAGTCCACATGTAGCATGTTCTTGATCATATCATATGGAAGTTTATCAATCATTTTATTTTCTCAGATATGTTTGTAGAAGTTATGTATTGTTGTTGTTCTAGACACCCAATGCCATATTAGGGTGAGCTTATATTTGAACTTACACATACTTCTCGCGACTTTTTTTTGTCAAAAACCATAATTTTGTAAACTAGATGTGAATGATGCTCCAAATTTAAATATTTTGTCTTATCACTTGGAGCCCATAACTCACTTTCTCCTTGGTTTTTTGAATGATTCAACTTACATATTACTAGAATAAATAGGAACAATGTTCACCTTCGACAGAAACTGCCCCCAATGTATATTTAACAGTGTTAATGTTATTGACCAACCTGATGATAAATGATAAAAGAGATATCAATATGAAGTTCCTTTGTTGTCATTGTTTTTTTAAAGTTTAGGCTTATTATCTTATTTCAAATGTATTTTTCTTTTTGGTTTTGCTTTTTAGGTTATCTTAGATTATCTTTTGTTGTAATATTTAATTCAACTCTTATATATTATATGCAACTTTTTTATTTTTAGGTTCATTAATATTTCTATCGGGTTAAAGTGACATAAAATATATGTTGTTCAAATAGCAATGTTTTTCTAGCAGATTGTGTTACGATTCATACAATATTGAACAAATAAAATATTAGAAATTTACTAAATTTTAAAGATATTTTCCAAAAGAACTATCATATTGAAACAATGAATGATGAAAATCCTATATATCTTTATATCATGGCAATGATTTATGAAAAGAAACATATTGTGGACAAATTACTAGTTTTATCCTCTGAATTATATTTTAAAAAATAATAATTGTTAAATCATATGTCATCTATAACCCAAAGTATAAAGATTTGGCATGATGATTGGGTCACCATAATTCAATAATGATATCGTTGAAAATTCTAATGGTCATACATTAAAAATGAGAATATATTTCAATATCATGAGATCACATTACATGTTTTGATTGTTTTCAAGAAAAATTGATAATAAGACTATCATCAGTCAAAATTGGACATGAATCATCATCGTTTTTTGAACGAATGCATGAGAATATATGTGGACTTATTCATCCACCAAGCGATATTTTATGATATTAATTGATGCTTCAAGCAAATGATTACACATTTTTCTATTATAAACCCCCAATGTTGCATTTCCAAAGTTTCTTGCTCAAATAACAAAATTATGAGTTCAATTCATCGATCATCATATTAAGAAAACGAGGCTTGATAACACTAGTGAATTCATTTCTCAAGCTTTTAACGACTATTGTACATCCAGTGACTTTAAGATTGAAAATCTTGTACCCCATGTTCATACACAAAATAATATGGCAGAGTCATTGATTAAACGTCTCTAACTTATTACTCAACCATTGTTAATGAGAACGAAACTCCCAGTTTTTACTATGAGACATATCATTTATCATGTTTCAACGCTAATTCAAATAACTTCAAATGTTTACCATAAATATTTTCTAAGGCAATTAGCAACTGACCAAGAATCTCATATTCAAGTATTTGGTTGTTTTGTATATGTTCTGATTGCTCCACCGCAATAAACAAAAATGGTCCCACAAAGATTATTATGAATTTATATTGGATATAATTCACCATATATTATTAGATATCTCAAACCATAAATGGGAGGTGTATTCACAGCTCGTTTTTTCTGATTATCATTTAGTTGGAATGAATTTCTAATGTTAGGATGATGAATAAAGCAAATTTGACAATATTTGATATGGAAAATAAAATCATTGTTATATTTTGATCCTCTAGAAAATCAATATAATGTGGAAGTAAAAAAGATCATACATTTGCAAACTATTGTAAATCAATTACCATATGAGTACCATGATACAACACGAGTGATAAAATCATATATATTGACTAAAAATATACCCTCTCGTATAGAAATACCAATAGGTAATGAGGGTGAAAGAATTTTCAATGAGTCTACAACACATTTGATGCGTGGATGACCACTTGATTCTAAAGATAACAATACTAAAAAGATAAAGAAGTTTGATGAAGATATTAATTCTAAAATAATAGAGAACGTCCAAAAAGAAACAAGTGAGGAAGAAGATCTTCAGAATGAAAATGATGAAAATCATTTTGAGTATAAAGATAACAATGAGATTTCCATTAACTATATTCATGATGATAATATTATAAAAAAATAGATAATACAAATGATAATGATGGAATATTATCTAATAGATAAAATAAATGATAATGATGGAATATTATCTTTCTCTATATCTAAAGAAATTGAAAATGATAATGAAATCCATAACTAATGTCAGTATCAGAATGTCAAAAAAGACATGATTGGATAAAATGGAAAAAGATTATGGAAATTGGTCTTTGAGAAAAACATTGTACTACAAGATGTGCCTTATATCTTGTGACTTCATTATTTTGATTTATTTTTTTGCACAAAAATCCATTTACATCAAACAGATTTAACACCATCAAAGGTTTAAACAATATGCTCAAATACTTTTCTATTTGATGAATCTGACGAGATTTATCATATATGAGTGCAATAGAAGCCTTCTTATATCTAACAAATTATACCCGTCCTGATAATTTGCTACTAATCTCTTGACACGATATAATGCTTCTTCTACGTGTCGTCATTGAACAAGGATTAAACATATATTTCCTTATTTACAAGGGACGATTAATATATGATTATTTTATACTAGGGTTTCCAAATATGAGTTACTTGGTTTTGTATATATAGGTTATTTATCATATCCCCATAAAGCTTGATCACAAAATGTGATATGTTTTAATAATTGAAGGCACAGTGATATCGGGATGCATAACCTGCAAAGCGTATGAATAACAATAGGTTGATAAATCAATGAAGAACTTTAATATTTTTACTCTTTTTTCTTTATCATAGTTTTATTTCAATATAGTTTTTTCATTATAAGGGTTTTAAAGATGTGGTAATAAACATTAAGGATGAATGTTAACATTGTAAATGTCTTGATATTTAGCCAAACAATAGTCTTCATTATGAAGAAATAATGTTATTATAGATATATCCTTTTCATTTGTACATACATTTTGCAAGAACAGATAATACACAACTATTAGAATAAATCATATTTTGATTTAAAGTTTCTTTATTTTTTTAGAGAAAAAAATAGAATGTGTTTTGGATATATGTCCAAATCAAACTTGGCCTGGCAGGTTTGGAAGAAAAAGATCTTTGTCGGTGCTGACCAGTGTTCTAAAAGGCAGCCTAGTCGGCTGACTAGTCAAGGTCTAGACGCTCGGCGGTGTCCGACTGCCCGACTAATGAAAAATCGGTCCTATTTTTTAATAATAATAATAATAATAATAATAATAAATAATAATAATAATAATAATAATAATAATAATAATACCAAAACGACGTCGTTTTGGTTGTTTTGTTTTAAAAAAATAAACCAAAATGACTTCATTTTGGTTGTTTATGTCTTTGTATGCGGTTCTTCTAGTTTTGAGCGTCGTTGGTCGTCTTCGTTCATCGTTCCTCTAGTTTTCAATGTCATTCGTCATTGGTTCGTAGTGATCTTCTTCTTCCTTTGATGTATTCGTTTCCATTCGTCTATTCTTCATCTTCTTCTTCCTTTGATGTCTTTGATTCCATTCGTCTATTCGCCATCTTTGTCTTCCTCGTTCGTACGTCATCTTCATCTATTCGTTCGTTTGTCCATTTCAACAATCCCTCAATACCTTGGCTCAAAATCTATGATTCAAATGTAAGGTCATATTGATACCAACATATAAATTCCTCTTATACACTACGAATATTAGATATTTAGATCTTCATTAATATTTTGTTATATTTATGATATGGTTAATAGATTTATATGATTTTATATTTATATATATAATATTTTGTTTATTTTGGTTATCTTTTTATATTATACTTTATAATTTTGAAATATGAAATGTATTAAACACATTAAAAAACGAAAAACGTCTAGTCGCTGACAAACCGCCGACTAATTCGATTAGTCGCTAGGCGTCGATGGATCGCCCAACTAACACCTAGCGACATTTACACACCGGTGTTGACTTGGATCTCGGGTGACGGAATAAGGCAGCCAGAATAATGATAATCATAGGAACTACATTTATATATATACTAGCATTTTGCCCACGCTACGCGCGAGAATAATTGTGAATTATATATGTCTTTATAACATACTGAATAAAATTACAGTGGAAAAAAATACGCAGGGAAAAAGCGTGTTATTGTGTTTTCTACGAAGATTTTTGTTTACATATTACAAAATAGTTCTTTGTATGCAACATTAGTTGTTTTCTTTGTACATTTGTCGGTATCATCCAAAATAAGTAATTTTAGTCCTTCTCTAGTTTTGGCTCTCGAAACTTCTACATATAATTGTCCATGACTGAATACTGGTTTGGGTAAATATACACCAACTCGACTGATGCTCTGTCCTTGGCTTTTGTTAATTGTCATTGCAAAGCATAGCATAACGGAGATTGTTTCCTTTTAAAGTTAAAAGGCAAATTTGTATTTGTTGGAATCAAAGGAAGTCGAGGTATAAATACTTTGTCACCTGCATGTGTTCCAGTTATTATTTTACCTTCAATAACATTTCTGCCGAGTTGGGTCACCTAGAGTCGTGTTTTATTGCATAATCCAAGTGTTTGGTTTCGTAGAAGCATAATTGGAGCACCTTCTTTTAAAGTTAAACAGTGTTTGGGAATTCCTTGGTATTTTAAACAGTTTAAGAATTCGGTATTATATAATTCGTACATTTCGCCATTTTGACAATCAATGTTGCATAATGAAACTGAGCTGAAATATTCCTTACATGTGCCCGGAATCTTTCGTAGGAGCGTTTCATTTATCTCATCAACTATTTCATTTGTTGGACATAATATTGCGCATTCTTCGAAAAACAATGATTTTTTATATTCGGATTCAAGATTCGGATATACATGGTTTGCGATACTGGTAATCGGATCTAATGTATCAGTTATTAATAGATCTTCAGGTATATCTGTCAAACATTCGCCATCGTTAGGTTCATGCAATGTTCCATCTCCTATTTGTAATATCCAATTTGAAAACGATTGTAGTTCGTTCAGATTTGAAGTAGTGTTATTGAATTGCAAACACATGTTTTAAGTTAATTTCAATATACGACAGTAGTTCCAAATATATGATGAGCTAATACATGCTTGAACCGTATCATGTCTATTCCCTTTTGTAATTACCGGCAAAATTTGACGAAAATCACCTCCGAGTACAATTGTTTTACCACCAAAAGGTTTATTTTTTAGAAAAGGGTTTACACTGCTCATGATATCGCGTACACTTCTGTCCAAAGCTTCAAAACAAAATTTATGAAGCATTGGAGCTTCATCCCATATAATAAGTCGTGTTTGTTTAATAAGCTCTGAAAGATTAGTGTTCAATCTAATATTACAAATTGAGTCTTCGTTTACGTCAATTGGTATTGCAAATCGTGAGTGAGTTGTACGACCTCCTTGTAACAAAAGTGAAGCAATACCACTTGAGGCGACGTTCAAAACAATGTTACCAGTAACTCGTATCGTTGTAGATAATGTTTTCCACAAGAAAGTTTTTCCAGTCCCACCGTGTCCATATAAAAAAAATGTTTGTCCTCTATTCTGATTAACAGCTTTTATAATTTCGTCAAAGGCGAACGTTGTTCAGGTGTTAACTGCGATTTTAAATTTGTACATTCCATCTCTAAAGTAGTGCGATCATAGGCCAATTCTTCGTGTATCAATCTATTTAATAGCGACTGATTGTAAGCTTCTGTAGGAAACGGCATTGAGGGGTATTCTTTCAAAGATCTGTTATTTTTCTGTAATAATTGTTCTATTTCGCCAAGAGTTATGTCTTGGATCTCTTTGTCGGACATGTTTAAATCTGTAATATAAATAAAGATTTAGTATATATTATATGATATGTTGTTATAATAAAAATGGTATAGTAACGCAGACTTGATAGTCTGAGTAAAGCACAACGTCTGTATAATACATCATCAGATAAATCGCACCATGTCAGTAGCCAAACATGTTGCGGAGATGATAGACACTCTGTTGTTAATAACATCATAAAAAGCGTTCGTAAATACGCCGGACTTGCCCAATTGATTGCCTCTTTTATTGTATTGATACATTCTTCGTCATCGTCTAAAAGACCTAACAATCTACATGCATCTTTAAACGTTGTTTGTAAATGACCATTGATAGTGCGGATAGTTTCGAATGAAGTGGGACCACGAATTTTATTTAACAACATTCTTAAATAGTATAGCTCTCCAGCAGTTGGGTTAATATGTTGTAATCTACCAAACGCAAGGCCTCTTTTTCGCGATGTCCAGATCCGATTTCTTTGGTTCCAGATGAATTTCATTGGAAACTCACTGTAAGTCAATTCTCGTGCTTCAGAGCATTGGGCATTGCATGTAAACCATTCAGTAAACATACTTCGTTGCATGTATTCATCAGATGTTATGTCACATAAATCGTCATCTTCGTCAAATACTATGTTTTGTTGTTCGGGTAGGTGGAATTTCAACGTTTCCACGGGTATACTTCTGTAATGAATATCAAATTTAAATATTCTCCAGCAGGCTTCGCAACCCGATATGTATCTGCAACTATAGTATTTTTTAATTTCGTCATGCGGTATGTTTATCCCATTTTTATCAGAAGCAGTGATCATTGTAACAGCTTTATCGCATCCTTTATTTATATATTTGAATAAATATTTAATGGCTTTTGTATGATTACACCATTCTAAATTGATATGAGCTCTATATCTTAAAAGAAGATAAGGATTGTAAGGCACAATGTATCGATTATCTAGCTTAATTCCATCTTTTATTACGAATCTGTCATTGTCTTCTCTTTTGTAAACTGGATATCCTTCATTATTAATATATGTTGATTGAGTAAAACTTTTTGGATATCTTTTTGTGCATTTTCCTTTTTCCATACAGGGGGAGAATTTGTTTACTATTCCACAAGGCCCATGAACCATCGTTTCCTGAACTGTATTGTACAACAAAGGATTTATTGTTTTGTCGGGAATCTCTGCGGATATTATAGCATCGATATCGTTCGGTGTTGGAACTTTTGATTGTGTTTTTAGGAATAACAAAATATGTGCATGAGGAAGGCCGTGCTTCTGAAATTCAGTCATGTAGATAACTGCATCAAAAAAGTTTATATTTCTTTTAGTGAGATTATTAAGAACTTTGGGGTTTTAATATTTACAGAGTATTAATTTACCTGCGTTTATTTCACCCAGATGTTGTTCTGTTTTAAATCTGTTAACAAATCGTCAAGCTTAATTTTGAATAACCTTGTTAAGAGATCGGGTCGATTTTCCGAGGTATCATCATCGAATCGTAGAATTCGTTGTAATTCGGGCCATTTAGGATTGCGTGTCACCGTCAAAAAAAAAATCCGGAAACCCTAAGTTTTTGCATAAAACCATTGCATTCAGATAATTCTGTTTCATATATCGTGAGCTACCTGTGAATGACGAAGGCAAAATTACCCTCTTGCCAATATCAGATGCCATAGCGGTTCCTGAATGGACTGCATTTTCTATATTATCGTACAAATCTCATCGCAATTTTTTTATGGTTTCTTATGTAAGAAATCCTTTCTGATTCTACAATGCAAAAACCATCGACGACAAATTGTTGGAACAATCTTCCAGAATGTATTATATGAGACGATTCATTGATTCTTTCCTGAAGACGATATGCCATAAATTCTCTTAAACTATATCTTGTTCGTGGTTTTACCGACAGAGAAGCCGTCATACGTAAATCTAAGTTTAAGTGGTAACCATCTTCACCATGCGGAAATAAAAGTGGATACTGCAACGGAAGATAGGAAGGATGTAATTCACTTATTCTTATGTATTCGTTACTGTGCTTTTGCAAGACGATGTCTCGTTCATGTAATTTTTCATCTAAGTCCCCGACTATCAATGCAGCAACTTCTATCACCTCAGGTAAATTATACAAATGGTTTTTTTCTCTCGTAATTGTAATAGACATAGTTTCATTTCAAGCTGTTCGCATGCATTTAATCTGTCACGGGCTATTCGAAATACTTTGATGTATGGATTGTGTTCATCAAGCATTGTTGAATATTCTTAACAATATCTTCAGAGAGGCTGCTTTGAAGTTGTGCTGATGTACTTCGTGCGCTGGTAAAAAACAGAGAAACGGTTAGTTATCGATATTGTTAATTATTGAGAAAATAATTTTAACTAATGTATGAGCACCACACCTGATAGCATTGATCCTATTTTGGATCTCATTATCCGTGTCATAAATATATAATTGCGCAAATTTCGCAGGCTCTCCCAAATTAGGCAGTAAACTTCCAATACGGTGGTAGTTCTGTCCTTGTACTTTAAATATATATGGTGTTTTATGAATATTTATCGAAGTATCAATGTGGCCGCCCATCGAGGTAAACGAAAATATGGAATTGTATGCACGGATATGTTGTTTAAAATGTGCATAATGATCATGAGACCTTTGGAAAAGAGATTTCAAATATTTGGGGGGATCTGATATTTTGGGCAACGATATTTTTCTCTTTAAACAACATAGAATGAATGTGGAATCGTCACGACAATTTTGTTTGTTAGAGCGTTCATTGAACCACATCTTTGCGCCGTAGAACTGGCACGAGTAAGATTGATCCCCGATATCTGAATAAGTAACAGTACATGTATTCATTTTGGAAAGAAATGAATTATTGAATTATATGCAATATGTGAATCTATTGACTGCAGTATCAGTGCAAATGCAATAGATAAATATATACCAAAGGAATTAATTGTAGGTGGCATTGCGGTACGATTAATTGGCTGCAAAACTGAAGTACTGGCTTCGAAGAAGTGAGATCTATCCGCAAGCATAGTTGCAATGCGACTCCGCTGAAATATGTCCAAAATGATAAAGTTGAATTTCAGAGAGGTACCATATCTGCGTGACTATTCTAAATTATTCTTTGGTAATGGACAATTGTTTAATGATCAATAAACAGAGGATGTATTAGGCATGGAGAGAACATAACCATGTTGTTATCAATAAACAACTGCACATTTTATCATACAATCCAAAAACCGTTTGTAGCAGCCGAGTTACAAAACATCTTTAAACTATATACCAACATAAGCACAACAAAAAAAAAACAGGGCATGTTTCGTTAAAATTTGCCGAGTACAGTATTGTACATAACACGAAGCTAGCCCTTCGAGTTGGAAAAAGTTCACAGCACGGTGATACGTAAACGCGGATACGGCATTTGAGGGAGCCTTTATTCCGGACGTTTTGAACTGCCAACCTCTGGATTCGTTTGCTTTACCTTTGATGTAGTGGATTGGAGAGATGAATGACTGTCGCGGTCGTCCACATGTCGCTTCCCATGGGAATGATCGGTACAAGGGGAGGTAGCAACGGATCCTATCGAGCTGTTGTCCGGTGAGAACTAAAAACAGATACAACAATCATGGAAAGGAGTATTACACCACACTATGTCTTCAACTGAAATAGAAAGAACGATTGGTAGAGAAGTACACTTAAGGGAAACGAATTTTATATTATACCTGTGTAAATGGTACGAACGCCGGGTTCTGTAAAAAAAATATAAGGTCATTAATAGAGAAACACATTTAAATCATATGCATTGTTATGAAGATAGAGAGAGAATTGTACTCTTGTAGATACGGTACGAAGTATGTCTCCGTTATCTGTTAAACGGCTGACTCTGTAAATCGGTAGAGCATTTCGAGGGGGGCCGCGGGATGACGATCCTCGGTGTCCTTGTTGCGAAGGGAAAACTGTTATTTCGAAGAGGCATTGACGATTCTCCAAAGCTCGAAGGCTTTGAGGGATCCCATCAGAAGTCGGCTGTGCACAAAGATAAATATGTTAGTTATGTATAAAACTATGTGAAAGTGATATGATCTTTGTGAGGGTTTGGTATGATCTGTAAATTGATTGAATATACCTCTGGGTCTTTGTTTTTAACATCGAGCGCATATTTTTGTAACAACTGAACGGTCTCTTTGTCGAAGATAAGAAATATCGCTTCGCCCGTCTCGTCAATCACTTTTACATAAACGCGAAACCTGAGGAAAATTTCAAATAAGTTAGTACATATGTTTAAAAACTAATTTTAAAAATCCAGACGTAAACAATTTACTTCGGGAAAGGGTTATCAGTGGTAGTGTTGCAGGAGTCACAAAAGAAGCATCTAACGGTAACACGTGCAGATGTATCGTCCGCGATAGAATTCACTTTACGCGAACATGCGTTGCATCCTAAGTAGTACCATCCATCTCTGTCAAGTACTTCGGTAATCAATGTTGGCACTATGCACGTCGAAGTCTGTAATAACACCAAATTATTACTATTCAGTTAGCAAAACTGAATTATATATTACAGTAATGTGACGTACCTCCGTTATTTTGGTCAGGTCAGCAATAGTTTTAAGCGGGAATGCATGCCAGAAGTCGGGTGATTCACTTGGCTGAGGTCTTGGAGCTAGCTGACTTATGGATTTCGGAGTATCGGCAGCAGTAGATAAATACCTGGCACATTTGTTAATGGGGTTAAAAAATAAAAATCTAATTAGCATAATAATTTACAACAGATCGATTTAAATAACGGTTGAATCCATTACAAAGGAGAAAAGGTAAGTGTTGACATACTTCATTTTGTAACTTGTTATAGCGTTGAACTCCTGATTTACATAGATTTTACTGGAAAATTGTACGTTACGTAAAGTGCGGCGGTCTGTCAAAAAGAAGCAAAATAAGGAGATTTTAAGTTCTGTTTTCAAAATACAAATTCCCTTAATGAAATCGAACAGCGTAAATATTTGTTAGAAACCAATTCTATTGGTGGAAATCATATAAAATTTTGAATAAACAGTCCTTCATTAAACTGAAAACCATATAATTAGCAATGCGTACAATTGTATTTTAAACAAATAGATAGCGCAGTAAATAACCCCTTCATATAACCCTTCGGTAAACAGTTTATTGTACAAATACATTCATATGGCTATTTTGTTTATTATTATATGACTATTATGTTTATCATTACATCGACAGAAACCAAAATTGGGGTGAACCAACTGGAGTATAAACGATACGCTGCAAATAAGACATCAAGAATATAAAAATGACGAGTAAATAAAATAAACAAATCGTATAGGTAGAAATGAAAATGGGAAGAAAATATTACCACCCCAGGTTCTGATTTTGAAAAGTTGGCTGATGATCACAAATGGACCATGTTCATGGAGGCAGATAGAGTTGTACGTCTCATATGCGAATGACTCCCACATGGTGCACTCAAGAACCTGTGAACTGAAAACAGAACATCATAGTCAAATAAAACAGAATATAATATAACAACGGAATATGATATTTAAATGGAGAAATCATCAGAGGGTACTGGGGATCCCGCAATTGTATTGTTAGCCAACGGGTCGTCCGCTCCGCGGATATGACGTCATTCAGTTCACCAGCACCAATGACTTCACCTACAACATCTGGAAAAAACAAACAGATAGAGAGAACATCAGAGACGTAAACATAAACGAAGAGCTGAATAAAATGTATACAACCAAGCAATATTTATGCAGTATTTACACGCTACATACCAATCAGTACGGAATCCTCCAGAGCGCTTGACAATATATCTGAGTAGGAGGCAAAATTAAAATAGTTTTCGATGTTATTTATGTCACCGCAAGGTCTGACAACAGTGGTAGAGGTGAAAATGATTTTAAAAGGCAGAGAGGATGCGCGGTATTCTCCGAAACTACGACTAACGTTGAAGTTAGTAATTATACAACACGCCCCCTCAACTAGAAACCTCTAGTGACGATACCAGAAATTAGAGCGTACAGAGCATTGGATGCGATTTCCCTGAAACAAAACGGCAGGCAAAGGTAACATGCAAAATTAAATCGAATTCAATGCATTTTTGGAACATAGATACTGTCCTACCCATTCGTCGCATGCTAAAACTTCATAATTTGATGTCGACCTAGCGACTGGCAACACATCGAAGTTCCAAACTCGCACTACACGAACTCGTATTCTAAACGATATCTCCTGAGTAGGTCGGATATCGGTAAGTGGACAATACATGCTGAGAAAGAAGTAAAAAAAGATCAGAGAAAGTGAGTTTTTAGAGGACTGGTGTCGAACAGAAGTGGGTAGCTTTAACTTACCGTGAATAATATTTATAACCGGTTGAAGGGAAAACCTTTACCGCGAAGTATCAAAATAGGTAGACAGTAGGTAATGATGACTCGAAATGATGACTCGAAAATAAGACAGCTTACATGTAAAACACGTCACTTTTTACACTGACATGCGTGTTTTACTTGAGTGAGAAAATTGAGTACGTTTAAGTAAAATTCGTCTGTGTTACTGAGGTGATAACACATAAGCATGCATGTGGATGGGCAACATGATTTAACGCATAGGAAAGACTGCCACGCATGCATAAAGGGTGAAGGGGTTCCACGTAGACACATAGACTCATATATAGTACAGAGTTTATAGTACACGTACGAAGGCATGAACGGTCATCAAAATCCTATCAATTGGACCTAAAATTTAAATGAGGAATGGAGCCCATTGGACATGCAAATTAACGTAATGGGCCTCAAAGTTACAAAATCATAGAATATCAACCCATGTTCAGGAAAATCATTTACGCAGACAATATCGAAGTCAAAAACTATCTATAAAAATCATAGAAGATTTCATTTTGTATTAACAAATCATCAAAGGTTTAAAAAACAGTCGAACATTGTTTCCGGTTTTGTTTAACGAAAAAGGAAAAGTTGATACTGTAAAGAAACGAACTAATAATGCAGAGAATAAAATAAACCAAGATCTAATTTTTGTATGACCTATTAAATTTCTTAGCATCATTATAGAACGTTAAATTATTAATTATTATATATACGGTTCAATGGAAGACCGAATACATCATAATTTTGCAGTTTTTATTTTATTATTATAGTTGGATTGAAGAAAATATTAACAATTTTAAAAGACAAATTTTTAAAATGATTAGGAATACTGTCTAAAGTTGCGACACATGACAAAAAATATAGATTAAAATATCAGTAATATAAGGCATTATATTTAAAATCTTATTATGCAATCAGGGAATGTATTTTAATCATTTAGAACATTAAATCAGCGACAGTGAATTAATATTCAAGAGAAATGAAAAACATCCGATCCAGAGGCATTCCAAAATGCTGGATCTCCAGATGGTATAACCGTACTTCAGTACAATGTTCTCTCGTGGATGAGAGGATGGCTGAGGACAACCCAAAAGACTACAATTCTGTCATAAAAGGAAAAACGCGAATCTGACGGGATCGAAGGGCATGCACAAACACTATACATGCGCCCTTAAACGACTGAAATCTTAACAAATTACAATATTTCTTGAAAATACCAATTGCTTCGATCCATAAATAGCATCGAACATAACATTGCAACGGACCAAAAATTCAAAGTTAAATGAGGCATTGCAATGTCCAGAAATGATTCAAAATTGCACTAACTGAAAAGATTAACGGCAAAACGTTTGCGGGGAAGAAAAATGCGTCAGCGGAAGACCCACCGTATATCCGGACGGCCGTATCCAAATACGAGAATGTTTATCCGGATCCGGCGGCATTCCGAGGTAGGTGGCCCAAAAAAAAGGAAAAACTTTTTTAAATGACCAAAAGAGGGACCATACGGAGACCATTTCAAACAACAGAGGGGGAAAAATTTTTAAAACAAACCGATGACTGGGACGAACCTGCATTACCTCGAGAGAGAACCGACTGCCCTCTGGCTAGCCGGAGGCAAGTAATGATTGCCATTCACCGGAGAGAAGAAGATGCATTATACATGAAAAAATAAAACAGAAGCAAGTATAAATAGCGAAAGTGTGGAAAAAAAACTCAGAGAAAAGGAAAAGCCGGCATTCGGCATTGTCCCGCAAGACCCCAAACCGAAACAGGCGGCCCATGAATGTCCGTTGGAGGCCACTACCAGCCGGCTGAGGGGAAGCGACCGGGACGAAGAAAATTCGCGAAAAAGAAAAACTAACGAAAGAAAAAAAGTGGCCGATAGCCGCATTATCTCGAAGAATCCCTACCAGAGACAGCCGGCCCTTGAATGGCCGCCGGAGGCCACCATCACATGGCTCACCGGAGGGAGGCGGAAGGAAGAGATATCCTGAGAATGAGAACGATCGGAAGAAAGCAAATGGGCAAAATGAAGAGCAAGGGGAAGTTGGAGGCGTTTAAATAAGAGGAAGAGAGAGAGGAAACCCTAAATTTTAATCGACGGTCCACAATAGCCTTGAGGTGTCGATGGGAAGATCCAACCGTTGGTTGGAGAGAGGGAAATCAGCCGATCGAACGGCTGGGAAGACATGCAGAAGCGCGTGCAATGAACGGAGTGCATCTGACGGCTGCGGGAATGGGTCGGGTCAACGACCCGCGTCTTTATCCGCCCAATCTGGCCCGTCCACGTGCGGCCTAGTCGAATCGAACGGCCCAGTCACCTGACACATCTTCGGGCTACACTGTTCATCCAATGCAATCCAAATACGGGAATGTTTATCCGGATCCGACGGCATTCCGAGGTAGGTGGCGCAAAAAAAGGGAAAAAACTTTTTTAAATGACCAAAAGAGGGACCATACGGAGACCATTTCAAACAACAGAGGGAAAAATTTTTAAAACAAACCGATGACCGGGACGAACCTGCATTACCTCGAGAGGGAACCGACTGCCCTCTGGCTAGCCAGAGGCAAGTAATGGTTGCCATTCACCGGAGAGAAGATGATGCATTATACATGAAAAAATAAAATAGAAGCAAGTATAAATAGCAAAAGTGTGGAAAAAGACTCAGAGAAAAGGAAAAGCCGACATTCGGCATTGTCCCGCAAGACCCCAAACCGAAACAGGCGGCCCATGAATGGCCGCCGGAGGCCACTATCAGCTGGCTGAGGGGAAGCGACCGGGACGAAGAAAATTCTCGAAAAAGAAAAACTAACGAAAGGAAAAAAGTGTACGAAAGCCGCATTATCTCGAAGAATCCCTACCAGAGACAGCCGGCCCTTGAATGGCCGCCGGAGGCCAACATCACATGGCTCACCGGAGGGAGGCGGAAGGAAGAGATATCCTGAGAATGAGAACGGCCGGAAGAAAGCAAATGGGCAAAATGAAGAGTAGGGGGAAGTTGGAGGCTTTTAAATAAGAGGAAGAGAGAGAGGAAACCCTAAATTTGAATCGACGGTCCACAATAGCCCTGAGGTGTCGGTTGGAAGATCCAACCGTTGGTTGTAGAGAGGGAAATCAACCGATCGAACGGCTGGGAAGACATGCAGAAGCGCGTGCAATGAACGTAGCGCATCTGACGGCTGCGGGAATGGGTCGGGTCAACGACCCGCATCGTTATCCGCCCAATCTGACCCGTCCATGTGCGGCCTAGTCGAATCGAACGGCCCATTCACCTGACACGTCTTCGGGCTGCACTGTTCATCCAATGCAAGTATCTTAGTATATATATAGATATACATATATCATTATATAATATATACACATTTATATAATCTAGTTATTTCTTAAATATTAATATATATATATATGTCTATACATAATAGCGTAACATATACATGTGTTAGTACATATATATACACATACATATTGCATATATATTATTAATATTATATATAGTATTTGTATATGGTTATGCGTATCACAGACATCGTATTTATAAACTTAAATAATTATAGTATTTATATAATATAATGTGTGTATATATATAAGCGATTGTAAATTAGTTTTTGACAAAAAAACATTGTATTTAAGGAAAATAGCCGTTAATCCAATGGAATAATCAACGAATACATCCATGTGATAATGTCCGGTTACTTCAGTTTATTCATTTCGATTTATGCGTTCTCTTTTTTTTTCCTATAATTATATTTTCAAAGTAGGGAAGTGCGCGGCTTATTTAATAATTAAATACTCAGTTCAATACAACCTTACGAAGTTTAGAGAAAACACAATGATTTTTTCCGAGAGTTCTCGTAACACTATAATCTATACTGTTTCATTCGTTCAGATTTTAAACGGTCACTAGATAAACTCGATTTTTTTATGAGTATACCTGGATTATACGAGTCACACTTTTTCTTAGTACAATACTCGTCTTGAAACTGAAATACAGACAAAACACCACACAAACACTTGTATTCTCACAATAATCTTAGGTTCTCGAATGACTCTCACTCGAATCACTCACCCATAAACTTTAAACCTGTTATAGTTTAAGACTTATATTACAAACGCTCCTCTCGAATGCTCTCAAATGACCATAAAAATTCTTTTGTCACTCTCCTTTCTTATTCTTAATTCTAGCACACCAATATGATTGAGAGAGTGGACTGGACGTACATCCACTTCCTCCTTTAAATGCTAAGCTCCTTTCCAAATTGCTCATTGATTTCCTTTTCATAGAATTGTTAAGTTGCTTGATTATCTCCTTTTAGAATATTTCTAAATGTCTTGTGAATGTTTCCAAATTTATAAATATCTAACACAATTGGAAATTTCAATAATATTGAAAAATATGCATAATGGAAATACCACAATATTGAATCTAAAAAAATAGATACTATGCATTATCACACAATAAAGGAATCTTCATAAAATGGAAATCTTTAGAAAATGTAAATCTTCGTGCACTAAGAATCTCCCCTTTTTTTATCTTCTGCTCATGCAAACTTAGAAAACGTTAGATCTATGCATCCAATAGAATATCAAATAATTTAATAAATAAGAGATCAAGAACATATTCAAACCGTAAAGGATTCTCCCCCTCAACTGTACCCGGATTACCACTGGTGGTACCTTCTCCCCCTGTTTATGTGAGTAGAATACCAAAAAATAGAATAGATCATCTTGTTAATGGTCGCTTTCATCGGGTACCTATTCCTGGAATACATTGTAACTTTTTCTAACAATGACGTTAGATGTTCTTAAAGATTATGCACAAATATAGAGGAATGAACATGTGGTCATGAGTACTTTTCTTTCATCATTCCTTTACATCTAATTAATCAATACCAAAATTCCTTTAAATCTTTCGTCGATAAAAAAACAACAACTTCACGAATTATGAGCTACTAAAATTCAATAAGTTGACTTGCTTTCTTAGCAAAATCGTAATTTTCTTTTGAAAAACAAACCCTTTACTCATCAAAGATCAATATTTCATATGAGGTATATTAATTTAAACATAATACAACTAGATCATCAATCAAAATATACTTCGGAAATTTTGCAGATGCACCTAAACCAATTTTTTATGCACCTTTTCTTTTTAGCATCGTAGTGATCACAAGCACTCTGGCTTATAGGACGTCGAAATTGAAGGAATCCCAACCACTTAGACCCAGGTTACCATATTGGTATACTCTTATGATTTCAATCATAGCGGAGTATTTAGGTTCATTTTTTACCTTATGCCTTTAGGACGTCGAAGTTGGATATCTGTCCCACCACTTAGACCCGAGCCAATGTATTCATTGCACTTATATCAACTATCGTGCATTCATAATTTCTATGACTATTTCCATTGATAGTGGAGTGTAGGAGTGTTGTTCAACATCTGCACACTTTAAAAGACGTTGTGTAACAACTATGAGTTTCAAGGTATACTTTCAAAACCTTAGGTGTGATGCTTTTATTTTCACTCGTATACTTCAACTTTCAGATTTTCACGTGTAGTTATGCAAAACTTATCCTGCCTCAAAATAGCATCAATCACTACTAAGTTTAGAGTTCATAAATCCTGAGAGATTTATGCAAACACACAAAACGATTCAAATCCAAAGATTTTGTAACAATATCACCCAATTGTCGTTCACTAGGCACAAATTCGATGTGTAATTGTTTTTCTCAACTTGTTCTCTAAGGAACTGATAACGAATTTCAATATGTTTAGTCCTACAATGTTGTACCAGATTCTTAAAGATATTTGTGGCATTAGTATTATCATAATGAGCTATAAAGGTTCCAGAGTCCATACCATAGTCCGACAACATTTGATTCATCCAAATGAGTTGCATACAATAACTTCCTAATGCAATGTACTCTGCTTCAGCTGCAGAAAGTGAAGTAGAGTTTTGTTTCTTATTGTGCCAAGAGATCAGATTATTTCATAAGAAGAAACATCCTCCTGAAGTACTCTTACGGTCATCTGTGTTACCTCCCCAATCTACATCACAATAGCCAACTAATTCACAATCAGTGTCTTTTATGTATACACACCAAAATTTATACTCCCCTTAACATATTTAATCATTCGCTTCACAACCTGTAAATGGGAATTTTTTTGTTTAGATTGGTATTGTTCACAAATTCCAACACTAACTGCAAGATCAGGTCTACTTTCAGTTAGATAAAATAGACTTCCAATCATGCTACGGTGCACTTTTTGATCCACATCTTCACCATCTGAATCTTTTGTTATTTTTTTTTTGTGGTGGACATCGGAGTATGAGCTGATTTGCAAGTGTCCATCTCAAATTTTTTTACAAGATCACGAGCGTATTTGCTTTGAGATATAAAGATTCCATCATCCATTTGTTTCACTTGCAATCCAAGAAAGAATTTTAATTCACCAAACATACTCATCTTAAATTCACTTGTCATTTTTTTGACAAACCAATCTACCTTCTTTTGAGATGTCGATCCAAAAATAATATCATCAACATAGATTTGAACCACAAGAAGATTGCCATCAGATTTATGAATAAATAAAGTTCAATCTACTCCCTCTCTTTTGTATCTGTTTTTTATGAGGAATGTTGCTAGCATTTCATACCATGCACGCAGAGCTTGTTTTTAGTCCACAAAGAGTCTTTTTAAGCCGGTACACATGATTAGGATGTCTAGGATCTTCAAATCCACGAGGTTCTTCTACATAGACTTCTTCTTGGATGATTCCATTGAGAAATCCGCTCTTGACATCCATTTGATGTAATCATGGCATTGTAGTTTATGCGCCGCTTGTCTCGTGTTTTTCTTTCATCATGAATCTTTCCAATAACATCGGTATTGGAGTGATTTTTGTGTACTCGAACAGTGTCACCTTCATTTCCCGTGTCACATTCATCAACCGTGTGTTTTGGTGAAGATTCTATTCAGATTTTCCAACATGCTCCTTAGGTACACCTTGTAGTTCAGAGGGTGTTTTCGTCGACAATTCTGCATCTATAAAAGCATCATGCAAAACTAATGACAATTTTGGTGCGAATATTATAGACTCTATAAGCTGTAGAATTGATATCATATCCAAGAAACATACCTTCATCGCTTTTAGCATCAAATTTACCAAGGTAGTCACGGTCATTTAGGATGTAGTTGTACCTCCAAATACATGAAAATAACCAAGATTTGATGTCTTACCTTTCCATATTTCGTAGGGGGTTTTGGAAGTACCAGTTCTAAGATAGACCTTGTTGATGATGTAACATGCAATACTGATTGCTTCTTCCTAGAACCGAGGTCCAACTCCTTTTCCATGCAACATTGTCCAAGCCATTTCCTGTAACATTCTGTTTTTTTTTTCACAACACTGTTTTATTGTGGGGTTTTAGGAGCAAAAAAAAATCATGTGAAATACCAAGCTTATTGCACAAATTTAAAAATAAACTATTTTCAAATTCACATCCATGATCACTTCTAATCCTTGCAATATTTTCTTTCACATTCATCAATTTCAAACATAAGTAATGAAATGCATTGAATGTATCACTTTTTTCTTTCAAAAACCTCACCCATGTAAATCTTGAGAAGTCATCAACACATACAAATACATATCGTTTACCTCCAATACTCTCTGTTTGCATCGGTCCCATCAAATCCATGTGAAATAATTCCAACACATGATCGGTTTTGATTCCTGGGATTCTTTTGTGATGAATTAGACAACTTTAAAAGTGTACGATAACTTACATGTCCCAAACATTGATGCCTCAAATGAAGTGGATCTTGTTTGACTCTATAGTATTTTAAATCTTGGATCGAATATGTAACAATTATTTGAATCTTGAATCCCTTTCCCTTGTATTTTTCCTTGCGTCCATCTCCAAAATTCGTGCATCCTCCTTTCTCATTCTCTTTGAAGTTTGATAGTAAGCTAAAATTTCCGGTCATGTGTCTTGAACAACCGCTATCAAAATACCACATTGAATCTTGTTCATCTTGAATGGAGGTGAATGCAACATTGCAATTGAGATCTAATTTCTTAACCCAAATTTACTTAAAATTAGGAGATTGCCGCAAAGAATACTTACCTCGAAAATGTGGAGATGTCCAATAGTAATTTTCTTTCCAATTACTTCTTGGTAATCACTATCTATACTTCCATGAGTTCTTTGTGGTATCCATGGAGAATAGTTTTCTCATGCTCGTTGTCTCTTGAGGTAGTAGCATTTGGACCGGATATGTCCTTTCTTTCCAATGTAATAACAGCTTATTTATCTTCTTTGCGAATTATGGTCTTTCAAGTCAGTCTTTGTTCAATATTTACTCAGTGGGACATGAGGTATGCCTTCGTCATTGAGAGATCCACCTGAGACGAATTTTCCATGTGTGCTTGATTCTCCACCTTCGTATCCTAGACCAAAATTATTGGGTTCCTTCTTTCTATTGTGAGGAGATAATCCAGCTTCTTTGTTCCGCTAGTTAACATCTTTAAATTTGTTCTTGTTTCTTCAAGTTGGATTTTAACTAGTGTCATTTCTTCTTCTTTCTCTTTGAGTTGTTCACATGTATGTTGTAATTGTGAACGTATTTCCTAAATGTTGAGTTCGCTCATCTTGATGTATTTTCCATATATCTCTTCCATGGTGAGGTCATCATCACTGTCGTCTTCATTCGTGTTTCCTCCTTCATCATCGGGGTCAATGATTCCAATGAATGTTATATAGTTCGTCATCTCCTCATCATCACTTTCTTCTTCAGAATCTGACTCTGTTTCTTCTTAAGTGAGGAATGATTTACCGGATCTTCTTTCCTTGTTTCCACATTCATTTGTTGTATGCCCAAATCCTTGACAGTTGAAATATTTTGTTGCGTTCAAGGTTTTCAACATGGATTCTCTTTTCTAAACATTAGGACACTCGTTTTTCATATGCTCATACCCTTTACATTCATGGCATTGTATTCATGACTTTCCTTCTTTCTCTTGATATGCCTTAGACAATTTGAGGTACACCTCAGGCTTCTTCAGAAACTTGCTATACTTTTTCGCCAAGAGAGACACATCTTCTGCTACTTCCTCAATCCTAGATTTTTTCCAACGGTTTGTAGAGCTATTCCTTGAATGGATTTTTTGCTATTTGAGCCTTGTTCCAACTGTAGTTCCATCTCATATGCCGAAAGAATTCCCACAATCTCCTTGAAGCTTGTTGCATCGGGGTTTAGAGCCATATTCATGGCAACCTTTTAAGCAATAAGTCTTTGAGGGAGACAACAAAAAAGTTTCTTTACCAGCTTCTTATCTTCATATGATTGACCAAGCACATGTGCTTCATTTTCCAGCGCATTGAGCCTTCCACTAAACTCCTTTAGATTCTCGTTTTCTCTCATTTCAAGCTTCTAAAATTGGTGCTCAAGAATATCTTGTTCTCTTCACACTTGGATTACCTTCATGTATTGTCTCAAGCGTTTCCCAAGCCTTCTTAGCAGATTCACATCTTTGTATTTGCTTAACTTCATCCATATCAACCGAAGCAAATATGGCAGCCAATGCTTTTGCGTTGTAAGTGGAAAGTCTCTTTTCATTCGACACCCATTGTTCCAATGAATTATCCTTCTTATCTCCATGTTCATCAATCACCATCGGAGGATTCTACCCATACTTGATAGCTCTCCAAGCGTCTTCATCGATTCCACGAATTTTTTCCTTCATCTTAGCTTTCTAATACCTATAGTTTGATGAGTTTAGCATTACCGGTTTGCACTACGAGTAGATATCTCGTGTTGTGTCCATCTCTTCTTCTGGATCTCTCACATATGTGTGAGGTTAACTCCTCTGATCAGTTGCAAGCTTTGATACCAATTGAAATTTTAGAGGGAAGATACGCAATGATTTGTCCGTGATGTTCTCGTAATACCACACTCAAACACTATTTTATTTAGAATTCAAACAGTCACCAGGTAAACTCAGTTTTTTTTCTGTGAGTATACCTGGATTACACGACTCAGACACTCCCCATGAGTACAACACTCATCTTGAAACTGAACTACAGACAAAACGCCACACAAACACTTGTGTGAACCACCTAGAACTATTCTCACAATAATCTTAGGTTCATGAATGACTCTCACTCGAATTACTCACCCATAAGCCTCCAAACTTTTAGGGTTTAAGACTTATGTTACAAACTCTCTTCTCAAACGCTCTCAAACGAACACAAAAAAATCTTTACTCACTCTCCTCTCTTATTCTTGAATTTCAGCACACTAATATGATTGAGAGAGCGGGTTGGACGTTCATCCATTTTCTTCTTTAAATACTGAAAAACAGTAGAATAATAACGTTAATCAATAACTAGAATCAAGAGAACCAAATACATGAAACAATACTAGCTTTATTTACAAATTAATCTTTTAAGTACACTTGTCTTTCTTTACAATGCACTTAAGATTTCCGCGAATAACTCCCCCGAGTTAGATGTAAATAAATGCTAATTGTTTCTCTCAACTTTTCATTGTATTGTTCTAAGTACACTTGCACAACTTTGATCTGCTTTCACTTGTTTGTCGTACTTGCTAGATACCTCAACCTCGATGCGTCAACTACTTTTTATAGTATGTTGGCACATCCAATCTTCTTGTGTGACCAGGTACATCCTCCGATTATCCTGCCTCACATGCTCGCCCTTTTTGCGTCACTAGCTTGACTCCCTTTGTTTCTCCTTGACTCCCTTTACTTCTCCTCATTTTTCTCTTTGAATATTTGTTCTCCTTAAGTTGCTCAACAACCTGTTTTCAAAAGATTTCACATGTCCCTATCAAGATTCAGTTTAGGTATACCTCTAACAATACTTGAACTTGATAGCTTCACAAGTGATCGATAATTGACGTGTCCTAGTCTTTGATGCCATAGGGATAAATTGTCCTCTCTTTCTTTGAGACATATCTTTTTTTCACTCCAAACATAGCAATTGTTTGACGAACGTGCACCTGTAAGAAAATATTTATTGTCAGAATTCATAACTCGACATTCTTTTTTATTGAACTAAACTCGATGATTGTTGTCACACAATTGACTGATACTAATTAGATTAGTCGTCAATCTAGCTACATATTGCATGTTCTTCAAAAAGGTTTGTCCAGGTAAATTTATGTCTCCTCTTTCAAGAATTGTGCCCTTGTTTCCATCTCTGAAAATAACACTTCCTGCGTTCTTAATTTCAGCAAAGTTTGATAGAAGCTCTCTTGAACATGTCATGTGCCTAGAGCAACCACATCAAAATACCAGATGTTTGATTTTTCTTTTTGTGCAGAAATATAGGCAATATTGCAATACAAATCACTTTTCCTTATCCAGATTTGTTTTATTTTTGGAAAAACATACTTACCTGAATCAAACATGAGTTTTTGTTGCACGTGATCTGTTTGTGTCCTTTTATTCCACAGAAATAGCATCTCACTATAATTTTCTTTTGATAGGAAAATTGAGAATGTCCTCTAGAGTTGTATCCATGATGATTGAGATGTCCAAAATATCCATGATGTCTCTTGTTTGAGTTAAAGATTTTGTGGTTTCTATTCTTCTTGGATGAGTAACTTTGTTGTAATCTTTCTTGTGTTGCAGAAGAAGGCTCTACCAATTTGCCTCCAGAAAAAAAAGTTTGCCCTTAGTATTTTCTTTATTTCCCGTATAACCGATTCCACGGTTATCCCCTTTTCGTTTTCCTAATGATAGCAGATGATCAAGTTTGTCAATACCATTTGAAAGCATTTTCAGTTGCTTATTGGTTTCTTCAAGTTGGCTTTTGAAAAAACACGCTTCTTCTTCTTTCGGTGATACTTCCTGTTTCATTTCTTCAATTTGAGCTTATAATTTCTCATTAGTCTTGACCAATTGAACGTTTAGCTTGCTCATTTTCAGCCACTCATTGTAGATAGTTTCCACATCTACTTCATCTTCTTCTTCAATTTTTGTCTCATCAATTTTGTTACCTTCTTTTTCTTCCTTTTCATTTTCTTCTATTATTCCAATGAATGCAACAGAACTTGATAAGTCTTCTTCATTGCCGTCTTCAGAATCTGAACTTGATTCACTAAATGTAATTAGTGATTTTCCTTTGATCATACTGTCGTCTGCACATTCATTTTTGTGTGCCCAAAGCCCTTGCATTTGTAGCCATTGTGTTTCTCGCAGCCCTTTCAAAACACTTTCTCTTTTTTATATACTTGGACAGCCAGATTTAAATATTTCGATCCTTTGCATTCGTGACATTGGACTCCAGACTTGTTATCTTTCTTGCTTCTTTGTTCATCAATTGTTGATCGTCTCACTCCTGTAAGTTTTGTCATGAATTTTCCAAACTTTCTAGTCAATAGAACAATGTTTTCTTCAAGATTATTCGTCTGGAATTTTCATCGGTGACTTGAAGAACCACTCTTTTACTTCTTTATTTCATAGAGTTGCCTTGTTCAAGTTGAAGCTCTAATTCATAGGCAGCTAGAATCCCAGCAATCTCTTTAAAGCTTGTAGTATCAGTATTTAAGAACATATTCATAGCAACTTTTTGAGCATGAAATTTCCTTGGCAGACATTTAAGCAACTTCTTGATCAGTTTCTTATCATCAAAGTTTTGTCCAAGTACACTTACCTCATTAGCAATTGCATTCATTTTACTGCTAAACTCCTTGACACTTTCGTATTCTCCCATTTCCAGTTTTTCAAATTGATATTCCAAAATATCAAGTCGAGTTCTTTTGACGCTTGTAATTCCTTCATGTATGGTTTCAAGAGTATCCTATGCGTCGTTAGCAGATTTACATCCTTGAATTTACTTAAATTCATTTATGTCTATACAAGAAAAAATTGTTGTTAGAGCTTTTGCATTAAAGGTTGAATTTCTTTTCTCACTCGGTGTCCATTGGTCTTAAGGTTTTTCCTTAACGTTTCCATTTTCATCTATTACCCTTGGTGGATTCCATCCATTCTTCACGGTATTCCTAGTATCTTAATCACTCCCTCTTAAAGCATGATTGGTTTTCCGAACGCCATGTTGTTATCTTCTAGGATCTCAAACCAGTGATTAGATTTAGGGGAAAAGCCTATTCCCCCTAAACTATCCTACTTTAATCATATTTCCCCTTTAACTTTCTCTCTCATCCCATTCCCACCCCTCCCCCCCCCCCCCAACTATCGTTACCCATCATTCCCCCCTAAGCTTTAAAACAACCTACCTAAACTACAACACTTTAATCATATTCCCCCCTAAACTATAGTCTTTAATCCTACTCCCCCTAAACTTTTTTTCTCATCTCATTCCTCCCTAAACTATCGTTACTAATCCTATTCCCCCTAAACTTTAAACATTCATCATATTTCCCTCCGAACTATATAACCTCTAGCCTATTTTCCCCCAAACTATATGACTTCTAACCTATTCCTCCAAAAAAAATGTACATTTAACGTATTTTCAAATTTTTAGTTATTATAAATGTAACATATTTTCTTTAATAGTAACATATTTTTAAATTTTGGTTATTATAAGCGTTATATATTTTCTTTAAAAGGTAACATAATTTTAAATTTTGGTTATTATAAATGTATCATATTTCTTTAACATTAATTTATTATTAAATTTTGGTCATGATATTTGTATTTTTTATGATTGATAAAAAATATTAAAATAAAATACTTTAAATTAAAACAAAAAATAAGTATTAAAGAAATATTAAAATAAAAATTAAAATTAAAACAAAAAATAAATATTAGAATTGTGTATTTTCATTCATGTGACAGATATTTTAGTATTAATATTAAAGAAAATATGATACATTTATAATAACCAAAATTTAATAATATATTAATATTAAAGAAAATACACAATTCTAACGATTAAAAACGACAAAAAATATAACATGAATGAAAATACTTATTGAATTTCTCTAGTTTCCCACAACTAAAAATAAAATCGGGCTCGCTATAACTCGAAAGGTATGAAACATTTGGTTTGGAATATTACTTCGAACATTAGGTTTGGCATAATGCTTCGAACAATATTCCAAACCAAATGTTTCATACCTTTCGAGTTATAACAAGTCCGACTTTATTCCAAATCATGTTACAATTTTTTATCGTTTTGTAATCGTTAGAATTTTTTATTTTTAGTTTTAATTTAAAGTATTTTATTTTAATATTTTTAATCAATCATAAAAAATATAAATATAATAACCAAAATTTAATAATACATTAATGTTAAAGAAAATATAATACGTTTATAATAACCAAAATTAAAAATTATATTACTATTAAAGAAAATATATTACATTTATAATAACCAAAATTTAAAAATATGTTACTATTAATAACCAAAATTTTGAAAATACATTGAATGTACAATTTGTTTTTAGGGAAGAATAGATTAGAAATCATATAGTTTGGGGGGAAATAGGCTAGAGGTTATATAGTTCGAGGGAAATATGATAAATGTTTAAAGTTTAGGGGGAATAGGATTAGTGACGATAGTTTAAGGGAGAATCGGATTGGAAAAAAGTTCAGGGGGGAATAGTATTAAAGTGCTATAGTTTAGGAGGGAATATGTTTAAAGTGCTATAGTTGAAAGGGGATAGGCTGTTTTAAAACTATTTAACAGAAAAGTTAATGGAGGGGAAAATAGAAAAAAGAATTTAAAGTTTAGAGGGGAATAGGATGAGTAATGATAGTAAATAGGATGAGACAGAAAGTTCAAGAGAGAATATGATTAAAGTATGATAGTTTAGGGGGAATAGACCTTTTTCCTTTAGATTTACTCTAAACTTGGGTTACTGGCTCTGATACCATTGAAAATAGTAGAACGACAACGTTAATCAATAACTAGAATCAAGAATACCAAATACATGAAATAATATCACTTTTATTTACAAATCAATCTTTTAAGTACACTTGTCTTTCCTTACAATGCACTTAAGATTTTCGCGAATAAATCCCTCCTAACTTAGATGTAAATAAATGCTAATTGTTTCTCTCAACTTTTCAATGTATCGTTCTAAGTACACTTGCACAACTTTATGATCTGCTTTCACGTATTTGTCGTACTTGCTAGATACCTCAACCTAGATGCGTCAACTATTTTTTATACTATGTTGACACATCCAATCTTCTCGTGTGACCAGATACACCCCTCCGGTTATCCAATCTCCTTGCTCACCTTTTTGCGTCATCAGCTTCACTCCATTTATTTGTCTTTTGACTCCCTTTACTTCTTCTCATTTTTCTTTTTAAATCTTTCTTCTCCTTAAATTTCTCAACAAGTTTTTTTTAAAAGATTTCACAAGTCCCTAAAATATTACATTAACAAATACAAAATTCTTTTTCAAATTACTCCTTAATTTCTTTTTTATAGAATTTTTAAATTGTTTGATTATCTACTCTTAAAATATTTTTAGATTTTTTACGAATGTTTTTAAATTTATCGATATCTAATACAATTGAAAATATCAATAATAATAAAAAAAATGTATAATGAAAATATGGCAATATTATGTCTCAATAAAAATATCTTAAATGGAAATCTTCCTAGAACCGAAATTATATATATAAAAATTCTTGCAAAAGGAGACTTGTGGTGAAGCCACCTAAGCAACTCTTTTTAAACTATTTTTTTATTAAATATATTATATTGATCATTAATGTAATTAAATGATTTAAAATTTTTAAATATCTCTTTTAATATCTTATTAGTATCCACAAAATCTTTATATAAAAATAGGAAGAATCTATATATATTATACAAATATAAATATTTAAAATGTTTTTAAATTTATTATACTTAATCAAATATTAATATAATATTTATAACTATGTATTTATATAAAATATGAAAAACCTATATATACAAATATAAAATTTTTCCCTCTTTTTATAGAGATTTAGTGATAAATAATATATTAAATCTAACATTGTAATATATTGCATAAATTATTTTCAATTTTTTAAAATGTATTATATTTAATCAAATATTAATATATTATTTATAAAATCTATGTATATAATGATTTTTCGTCATTTTTATAATTTGAAGAATAAATATGTTTAATTTAAAATTGTATATAACTTTTCTATTCAATTTTTAATGTGTGGTCATAATTACATAATTTAATTATTAAATTTAATAAAATAAAAAAATAATAGAAAAATGTTGGATAAAAATATTAAAAGTTGGAGAGAGAATAAGTTTAACTAATTCATTATTGTTATAATTATTGTTTTATATGATATATACTTTTTTAATTCTTAATTTTTAAAAATAAAACATTATTATGAAAAGTTAAAAATATTTTTTCTTCTATGGAAAAAACATTAAAATATGATGGAAGTTAAAAGATCTTTCTCAATATCAATGTCCATTTCTTCCGTCATTATATCAATTCCTTTCAAACTTTAAAACAGTAACGATTTCTCATTTATAAACCATGATTTTTAAAAATTCAAATAAAATTGATATGATTATTAATTATAGTATAATTTATTTAACATTCATGTGCATTGTCATTTTATTCAACGATACCAATAAAATTTATGCGGATTGAATATCATTAGAAAATTTTTGAAATATAATATTCAAATAATTTCTATACAATATATTTTTAAGCTAGATGATACACAGTTTTAAATGGAATACTAGAAAAAAAGAACATCGATCTCTTTATGAATCTGGTTTTTATTTGTGTATATTATTTTTATTATATGAACTTTTAAAATTATTTTTTTAAAGTTTATATAATAATCATTCAAAAACTTTTACATATTTTCCAAAATTATTGTTGTTTTAGATAATATATTCTTTTATGATGCTATAACATTTTTCTTAGTACATCAATTCATGATAATTAATTGTCTACTCCTTATTGATCATAAATAAATTTAAATCTTAAATAAAGATTTTAAATACACGTTCATTGAATTATATTAAGTCATAATAATTCATTATTTTTAGATAACACTATAAAAATAAAATTACAATTTTTTAAAAGCCCGTGCATCGCGCGAATTTATAACCTAGTCTTTATAAACAGGCCTTGAAGCTTCGTCCTCTGTCAATGCGAGTTAGGTGAGAGGTTACTGTTTGCTCCGGCGGATATGGATGATGCGCAGTACTCGACGGCGAGAACTTCGGTGTGGTGGGACATTGAGAATTGTCAGGTTCCCAAGGGCTGGAACGCACTCGGAATCGCCCAGAACATAAACTCTGCTCTGGCGAAGATGAACTACTCTGGTACTCTCTCAATCTCCGCTTACGGTGACACCATTCGCATCCCTTTATCTGTTCAACAAGCCCTTTCTTCCACCGGTGTCGCGCTCAATCACGTTCCATCCGGTGATTCTCTCTTGTTCGATTTCCTAGTTCTCTTACCATAGTTGATGTACGACTTCGATTCTTCTGTTGGGTTTGTGCCTTTAATGTTCACATGTTGATATCCTGAATTGGGCTTGATCTCTACTCGTTCCATTGTGCAAAGCATTGGTTTTGTTATTTCCATGTTGATGCTAGGGCTTGAGCTTTATGGAGTTGTTTTCTTCATTGTGACCTCACTCTTTAGATTGTTGTTTCATCAAGTGTAAGACGAGGTCTTTGGTTTGGTGGTGTCACAGGTGTGAAAGACGCGAGCGACAAGAGAATTCTGGTGGATATGTTGTTGTGGACGGTGGACAACCCTGCCCCGGCTAATCTTATGCTTATCTCCGGTGACCGGGACTTCTCTAATGCACTTCACCAGTTGCGTATGAGGAGGTACAACATCCTTTTGGCACAACCTCAGAAAGCGTCAGCACCGTTAGTTGCTGCTGCAAAGACTGTATGGCTCTGGACAAGCTTGGCTGCTGGAGGGCAGCCTCTCACCCGGAGTGATTCCCCACAAGTGATTGTTGAGGATTGTTATCCTTCTGACCCTGAAGTATCAAAGCGTTCATTCTCGGAGCATGTTCCGTCTAGCCGATGGATGGATTCAGAATCTGTCAACGCGGATATTGCAGAAGGTGGAAGTAGAGGTGATTTCATTCCACAAGCATCACATCAGTCTGTGGATAAAGAGAATGAAAGAAATAATTTTCAGAGTGGAAGAACCAGTAGAGACTCCATCACATCACACGGATATTGCAACGTTGCTTGCAATAGCTTTGAAAATTTCATCACACATCTCTCTGACAAAAGGCACCTAGCGCAGGTAAGGGTAGCGCTCACCTTAGTATCTAGAACCAAACAATTGTCTGGTTGGTTATTATCATAAGTTCCTGTTTTTCTGTTTATGTTATAGTTGCCCACTTCCAATATATAAAATCAAATTCGACTTTACCTTTCACTTTTCTGTACAACTTTAACATTCGACTGATTAGAATGCAGATCTTTCGTTTCTAATCTTTATATCTTGGAAATGTCACCTAGGGAAAATAAGGGTCTTGTTTCGGACCTTCTAAAGAAAGAGTGAGACGAGTGTTCTGGGACGGATATGTCTTGTTATGAGTATTACTGTCTGATTGTTGTGATTATCTTCAGTCTTGATTAGTCTCATCTGGTAACTGGAAGAAAAGAGATCAAACCATTTGGCTTTCGTTTTGTGTAGGCACCATATGTCGCCAGGTGTGGCTCTCAGGTCAGTGTTTCAACCAAACCTATGAAGCAAACAAAGGTTGTTCAGCCTCAGAGCTGCAAGGGCGAATTTATTCATGGAAATCCGATATTGTGGCAAAAACACCAAAAACAATTGGAACTGATGTCAGGGAAGCCTGAAAAAGCCTTTACTAGACTGGTTGATTGTGTGGAGGATCGCGAAGGAGAGGTGACTGAAGGTGGAGCTGAAGCATGGACATTTAAGGTTTGTGATTTGTGCAGTGTAGTGTGCCAAAGCCAAGTTGTCTTCGAGTCTCATATGAGGGGCCGAAAGCATGCTGCCATGTTGAAGAAGCAAGCAGAGGCAAGTTAATAACTTTTGTTTTCCAGTACAGTAAAACGTTTTTTTAACACTGAAAAAGCTTATTTCATTGTGGAACTTTAAATTACATCTCATTCATAAGACTAGATGACCCATATGAAATAGAAATCATTAATATATTATAACTTTGGAGCAGGAATTGTATGATTATAAGAATATTCAAGAAGAAAGCGGTCCAGGAAAAGATCAACCAAGAGAAGCAAGTAAGGCGTTTCAGTTTTATCCTAGAGAGGCACAAGAGAATAATAATTTCTTGGAGAAGAAAAACATGGAGCTGAGTGAGAGATCTGGTTCCCCTGGTAGATCTGCAGAAGAATTCTGCCTAAGTGTTGAAGAACGCCAAGGGAGCGAGAACGAACTGCCTCCAAATGCAGAGTGTTTCTTTTCTGTACCAAAGAGCTGCGAGTTTCCGGCTCTCAAAGAAGTGAGGTAAATTGCAACTTTATCTCAAATTTAACCATTCTCATTAGTAATATTGTGAAAGATTGTGTCGCAGGAAATGTTTTGATGCAACCATCCAACCAACTGAGTGTCCTCAGGAGGAGGTGGACAAGAAGGAGAAGAAACTATTGATTGAAGGTGGAGCAAAAGTTGGTGCATTTAGGGTTTGTGATTTGTGCAAGGTGGTTTGTGATAACCAAATTGTCTTTGAGTCTCATCTTAAGGGTCGAAGGCATGCTGCAAAGATGATGAAGCAAACAGAGGCAAGTTAATAACTCTTTGAGTTTCCAAACGTTTAATTTTTAAACCTTTTAAGATTTTAACATCGGTTAAAATGGACACAAATTTTGCTAGCACCTTCTAAACTGGGAATAATAACGAATTAGTGGATCTTCTTCTCGTGACTATTCCCTATGTGAAATAGAAAGCATGAAGCTTGATATAATAGCGTTGGAACAGGCACATTCTGATGCTAATATAATCCAAGAAGGAGAAAAAGATGTTGGCCGGTTAAGGCCTTGTTCAATAGTACTAGAATAGGATATAGAAGAGAAGGGAAGAGAATATATTGAAATGATCTTCTTACTTGAAATTGTTCTGATTTTGTTATGTCTACAACTTAGGATTACATGAGTATATATAGAGAAACTACTACATGCACCTAGAATGTGAAATGATAAGTCTCTAATGAATGTAGACTTAACTTAAATACATGAACTTAATTAAATGATTGTACTAATTCATGAACTAAACTTGATGCATGAACTAGCGTTTATTGATAATGATGAACTTGGACATTCAATGAAGAGGTCCATAATCTAACACTCCTCCTTGGAACTCTTCTTCTTCATTCCAAGCATGTCTCTTAGCATTTCGAATCTACCCTTTGGAAGGGGTTTGGTGAAAATATCTGCTAACTGATTTTCTCCTTTGCATGAAACCAGTTTGACTTCACCCTCATTTTGTGCTTCTCTGATGAAATGATACTTGACTTTAATGTGTTTAGTTCTGCGATGGAAAACAGGATTCTTAGCAATGGCTATTGCTGACTCACTATCACAATAGATAGTAGTAGCTCCTCCTTGAGGTTCACCTATGTCAGTCATAATCTTCCTTAGCCAAATTGCTTGATTTACAGCTGCACATGCTGCAATATACTCTGCTTCTGCTGTAGACTGAGCTGTTGTATCTTGCTTCTGAGATAACCAGGAAAATACTCCATTTCCTAGTGTAAATGCATAACCTGAAGTGCTCTTCATATCATCCTGTGATCCTGCCCAATCACTATCTGTATAACCTACTACTCTTGGACTAGTAGAGGCCTTAAACTGAATTCCATAGTCTAATGTTCCCTTCACATATCTTAGGAGTCTCTTGGCTGCTCCTAAGTGAAGTTGACTAGGATTCTGCATGAACCTTGATAGAAAACTTGCTGCAAACATGATATCAGGCCTTGTTGCAGTTAGATACAGTAGACTACCAATCATGCTTCTGTAGACTTTCTGATCTGCTTTCTTTTGTCCGTCATCCTTGCACAACTTCTCATTTGCTTGAAGTGGAGTTGTGACTGGATTGCAACTCTCTAACATAAACTTCTTCAATAAGCCTTCTGCATATTTCTTCTGGCATATGAAGATTCCTTTTGAATTCTGATCAACTTCTATTCCAAGGAAATAGTTTAGAAGTCCTAGATCAGTCATCTCAAACTCTTGCATCATTTCTTTCTTGAATTCTGAAATCCATTCCTGATTGCTTCCTGTGATGATCAAATCATCCACATATAAAGAAAGGATTAAAACTTCTCCATCCTGATTCTTCTTCACATAAAGGGTATGCTCACTGAGACTCTTCTCAAACCCTTGCTTAGTGAAGTAGCTATCAATTCTGCTGTACCAAGCTCTTGGAGCTTGCTTGAGACCATACAAAGCTTTCTTGAGCTTCAAAACTTTGTCTCCTTCCCCTTTCATCTCAAATCCTGGAGGTTGCTCAACATAGATCTCTTCATCTAGATACCCATTGAGAAAGGCTGACTTGACATCCATCTGATGTACTTTCCATTCCCTTGAGGCAGCTAGAGCTAAAATTGCTCGAATAGTGTCATGCCTTGAGACAGGGGCAAATGTCTCATCATAATCTATGCCATACTGCTGAGAGTATCCCTTGACAACTTCTACAACTTAGGATTACATGAGTATATATAGAGAAACTACTACATGCACCTAGAATGTGAAATGATAAGTCTCTAATGAATGTAGACTTAACTTAAATACATGAACTTAATTAAATGATTGTACTAATTCATGAACTAAACTTGATGCATGAACTAGCGTTTATTGATAATGATGAACTTGGACATTCAATGAAGAGGTCCATAATCTAACAAAAGATCAATCTAGTCAAGGGATGGAGGAGCTGTGGTTTCAATCTCAAGAGGCAAAAGATATCAAGTCCTTTGAGAAGCAAAACAAGGAGAATGTAAAATGCTTGGAGATGCAAAGTAAGGAGCCAGAAGAGGAGATATGTACCACAGAAGTTTGTGGACGTATTGCTGAACACTTAGAGAGTGAGGACAAACTGCGTTTAAATGGAGAATGTATCTTCACTGATCGAAACCCTGAGTATCCGGTGTCCAAAGAAACGGGGTAAAATTCCAACTTAGGCGTGCTTTAGATGTCAAATTGAACTAATCCTTCACTTTGGTAATCTTGCCAAGTTTTGTGTAGCAGAGAATGTGTCGATGCAAGCATCAAGAAATTGGAAATTTCATGTGATGGGAATACAATTGAGAAATTGGAAGATACCGCAGAACAGAACTCAGAACTGAAATTGGGCAAGCTCGAAACTGTGTTCGCAGGAACAATTGAGTGCCAGAAGAAGAAGAATGTGACTGAAGGTGGAGCGGAAGCTGGTGCAGTTATGGCTTGCGATTTGTGCAGTGTCGTGTGCCAAAGTCGAGTTGTCTTTGAGTCTCATATGAGAGGTCGCAAGCATGCTGCCAAGGTGAAGAAGCAAGCAGAGGCAAGTTGATAACTTTTGTTTTCAACGCAGTTAATGAAGTTGTTAAACATATAAAAATCTAAAAGTTTGATGTAAAACTGGAGGGTATATATTGTCCTCAAGATCTAAGCCTCGGTATGAAATAGAAAGCATGAACTCATAATATCATTTGCACAGGAACTCTTTGATACTAAGAAGATTCAAAAAGAATGCTGGAGAGAAAAATATGGATCAAAAGAAGCAGACGCATCTGAAAGGAGTGTCGAAGGATGTTTTCCCAGTGTTGAAGAACTGCTAGCGTCTGAGAACAAGCTGCTTCCAAATGCAGAGTGTTCCTCAACTGGATCGAGCTGCGATTTCCCAACACTCAAAGAAGTTAGGTAGACTTCGACTTGGATTTGCTTATTATATGAAACGAAACCATTCTCTTTCTTAATAATTCTGAATCTTGTATTTCAGAGAATGTTTTGATGCAATGGTCAAGCCTGAGAATGCATCTGCAGAACCAGCTGAGCATCCCGGGGAGGAAGCGGATATGAAGAAGAAAAAGAAGAAGAAGAAAAAGAAAAAGAAATTGATTGAAAGTGGAGTTGAAGCCAATGCAGTTCATGTTTGTGATTTGTGCAGCGTGGTTTGTGTCAACCAAATGATCTTTGAATCTCATCTTAAGGGTCGAAAACATTCGGCCAAGGTCAAGAAGCAAAGAGAGGTTGGTCAAAAATACCAAGTATATCTTAAGACTATAGCAGAGTCCCAAAGCTTGACATAATATCTTTGAAGCAGGCCCTCATTGAAGCTAAGACAATTCATGAAGAAGAGTGCATTCAAGTAATGAAGGATCTCCATGTTCAGTCTCCAGAGGAACAAGAGAGTATCAAGTGCTTGGCAAAGCAGAGCAAGGAGGCAACAGAGAGTGTCTTCACTGATGTGGTTATGGAAGAACAGGTTGAACAACTTCCAAAACCAGAGTGTGGCTTCACTGATGTAAACCATGAAATTTCAGTACCCAAAGAATCGAGGTAAATACCAGAATAGACTTTTGCCAAAACTGATTAATGATATTTGCTTATCATACAGAATCTTTATGCAAATCAGAGAATGGATTGATGAGAGCATGAAGAAGATGCAACTTTCTTCTGGGGATGTGAATAAGAATATGATGGAAAAGTTGGAGGAGAAAGTAGTAACTGATGAAGTTGTCAAAGCCCCAAACAACAGCTGCAGGATCAGTTGAAGAAGAAGAAGAAGGATTTCACAAGCCTAACACTCTTAAAACTATCCCACTCTTATATATATACTTTCATCCACACACACATATATCTATGTATATATGTGTGTGTGGATGAATGTATCTTTGTGTGTGCCACTGCATTATGCATGTAAAATGACCCATGCAGTTCTATTACTGTTTGTCAACTATTATTATTTTTAGTGATAATCGATATAATTATTGTGTTTTAACCGAGGAAACTTCAAAAATACCTTTGTAAAGTGCTTCAAAAATACCCTTGTCTGAAAAAAAAAGTTTCAACTTCAAATCTACTCTTAAAATATTGATAATCACATATTACTCTTGTCGACAATTTTTCTCTTTCCTCTAGAGCACCTCTATTTCTCTCTCTCCTATAGCACGAAAATTATTGTTCCCCCACACCAAAACAGATTCGGCGAGAATAGCTTGAAATCGGCATCAGATTCGTTGCCAATAGGTTGAAATCGTTTGTTATCAACAAAGAAGCTTGCAATTAAGCACGTTCCGCAGAAAAACCAGGTATGTATAGTGAGTTTTTCGTGTTTCTCTTGTGTTTATTGCAATTATTGAAAACGAGTCTAAACGAGTCATATTTATTGCAATGTCAAAGGTGACAGAGTGGGTGAGAGAGTCGTACGGTCGCACTGGGTCACAGAGTCTCATCGAGGGGTCAAAGGGATCAAAGGTCGTCGCAGGGGTCCAAGGGTAAAGGGTCGCAAAGGGTCAAAGGGTCGCAGGGGTCCAAGGGTCGGATGGGAAAAGGGTTGCAAAGGGTTCAAAGGGTCGCACGGGTCCAAAGGTCGCATGGGAAAGGGGTCGCAAAAGGTTCAAAGGGTCGCAGAGGTAAAGGGGTCGCAGGGGTCCAAGGGTCGCAGAGGTAAATGGGTCGCATGGGAAAGGGGTCGCAAAGGGTTGAAAGGGTCGCAGGGTCCAAGGGTCGCATGGGTACAAGGGTCACAAAGAGGTACAATGGTCGCAGAGGTACAAGGGCCCCAGAGGGGTCAAAGGGTCGCAGGGGTACAAGGGTCAGACGGTCGCACTGGGTCATAGAGTCTCATCGAGTCGCACGGTTGCAGCGGGTCACAGAATTTACCTCTCTTTTTATGTTTTTGTTACAGGTGTAATGGATACGGTGGGTGAGAAAATCACACTGATTTATTTTTTGTATGATGGTAAATGAAAAAGCCCAAATGGAGAATCTGAATGGGTTGGTAGAGTTCAGGAAAACCAGAGAGTATTTTTCTTATGTCCTCCGGTTAGTCTGACATACCAACAACTGATTGATGAGTTATGCGCAGAGATGATGGTGGGAAATAATACAACGGAGTTGAAGTTAAGTTATTTGCCCAATATTTGTGAAAATAGGGAGCCGACATATATAATGAATGACAAACATCTTATTTGTTATCTGTTCGATCGCATAAGAGGAATTCGACCACTATGTATGTGGAGATAGAATCGGCAAGTGTGAATTGTGAAATCGAAATTGAGAGGGAAATTGAGCCTCTAATTCCTGCTTTTGGAAGCATTGCTAAAGAAGGTGAGGATCGAGGTGTTGTAGATTATGATGACTGAGCTATTGTAGGTCCAGATAACAAAAGTAGAGTTGAGAGTAATGCGGAAACAATAGATATTTTGGATTCGGATAATTCTAATAGTAAACATACAAGCGGGTTAAGAGAAGATGGTGGGTGTGCCATGAATGTGGTAGTTGATGGAGTTGTTTGTAGCAGTAATAAAATTGATTTTGATGTGCCAACAGAGCATAAGTATGGTGATGGTGAGAACAACTCGGAAATGGTAGTTCACAATAGCGAAAATAATATCTTCGAGTTCGAAGATGGATTGGATCTTAAAATTGGGCAAGAGTTTGATAGCAAGAAGGATGTACAGGCATTTGTAAGGAAGGATTCAATCGAAGCTTCATTTAGATATACAACATTGAGATCTGATACGAAACTGTGGGAAGTACGATGTAAGTTTGCTGGAAATGGTTGTAAATGGAAATTACGCATGGCAGCAATCCCGAATTCCAAACGGTTTATGTGAGAACACACCATCCCATTCATAACTTTTCACATGTATTTAAACGGACCGAAGCTACAAAGGGTACAACGCAAATGGTTAAGGATTATTTGAAACAGGAATATGCCGAAAATTATGAAACACCTCCAGCAAAAGAATTGATGGCTCGTGTTAAAGCAAAATACGGTGCCAATGGATCGTATTTAATGGCATTAAGAGGCAAATGCGGTGCCAAAAAGGATATTCGTGGTGATGACTTTGAACATTATAGGAGGTTTCTAGGGTGGTTGCACATGTTTATAAAAAGAAATCTCGGATCTGTCGCAGATCTTCAGTACGACATTGATGGGAAAAGCTTCAAATACCTTTTTATGGCTGTCAGAGCGGCTATAAAGGGATGGAAATACATGCGTAAAGTGGTTGTTGTGGATGTGTGACAGGAGTGTACAAGGGAGCATTGATTGTGGCGACCACGCAAGATGGTGAACATCACCAATATCCTATTGTATGGGGAATAGTCGACAGAGAGAAGGACAAATATGGACGTGGTTTATGTCAAGATTGAAACAGGTGATACCGGACGGACGTGATGTCGTTGTGATATCTGATCGCCATAAAATCTTGATCAAAACAATCAAAGAAGTGTATAAAGAAGCTGATCATGGTTTTTGTGCGCGTCATATATCGCAAAATATAAAGAGCTACGTCAATAAAGGCCATCGTAGAAAGACTTCAAAGGGTGATACTGTGGCGGAAATGTTCTTCAAATGTGCAGCAACATACACGGAGAACGAATTTGAAGTGTTATTGAATGATTTGAAGGCCAGGTACAAAAAAGGACTTTTGTGACTTTTGTGACCTCTGCGACCCTTGTACCCTTTGCGACCCTTGTACCCCTTTTCGACCCTTGTACCTCTGCGACCCTCGTACTCCTGCGACCATTGTACCCCCTACGACCCTTGTGCCCGTGCAATCCTTGTACCCCCTGCGACCCTCGTACCCCTGCGACCCTTGTACCCCCTGCCACCTTTGTAATGTTGTGACCTTTGTGGTTATTTTTGACCTTTCTGACCCTTGCGCAGGTATCCGAATGTTGCAAAGTATTTGGAAAAAGAGGAACTTGATCCCGTTAAGTGGGCAAGATTCAAATTTAAGAGGGAAAGGTACAACTTATTAACCACTAATGGTGTCGAGTCAATAAATTCAACGTTGAAGAAGTCAAAAAAATTTACGATCCTACGGCTTTTAGATATTTGTTTGGGAAAGACAATGGAATGGTTCAATAGGTATAGGTTGGAAGCAGCTACCGATGATGATTCTCAAAACTTAACACCTTACGTTAAGAAAACGTTACATGAACGGTTTGGACAGGCATCCAAGTATGATGTTATTGAATTGAACAGTCTGAGTGATGAGTATGAGGTGAGAAATGAGATAGGTAGAAGATTTGTAGTGAGTCTTCAAAAAAGAACGTGCGAATGCAAAATGTTTAATGTGGATAAGTATCCATGCAGTCACGCAATTGCGGCAGCACATAAGGTTGGTAAAGGTCATAAGATACCAGATCTATGTTCAAACTACTACCTTCGGGAGACATGGCGTTTGGCTTACCAAGAAACCTTGTATTCGGTTCCTGATTGCAGTAATTGCGACATTCCCCTTTCAGTGACTGAATTTACGATTCAACCTCCTATGCTGGCTCAGAAAAGGCAAAGCGGGAGGCCTAAAGAGAATCGTTATCCTGGACCCGGTGAGGCTCGGAGAAGTACCCAATCTTCGTCGAGACAAACCTCGTCTGCTTCGTCGAGACAAACCCCATCTTCTTCGTCGATACAAAACCCATTTGTGTCGACACAAACCCCGTATTCTTCGTCGTTACAAACCCCATCTTCAAAAGCCAGCATCACTGACAATGTTTGGAACGTGACAACCGAGACAACGCCGACTTCAAAAAAAAAAGGTTTGTTAGTTAGTAATTGTGTAATACTATATTATTTGTATTATTTTGATTAAACCTTTGGGACTTTCATCGTTATAATTCGATAAATTCTTCATTATAATTCGACCCATACGATCCTCAATTGGATTAAATTAGAACCCATCCGACTCATGCAAACAAATATGACTCATGCGACCAATGCGACCCTCAATTGGATTAATTAAAACCCATCCGACATTTTATCATTGTTAATCCGCAAATTCGTCGATTTCGTATCTATCGATCATTATTGCGACCATACGACCCATGTCATTATCAATTTAGAATCAATATAGACAATAATATAAATAATATCGACATTTGAAAACAATGTTGAATGTATTTTTTGAAATTTTGTCAAACTCATCCGACGAGTTCTTAAAACACTGCTATCGCTTTTGTAGCACAGGCATTGGTTATACATAACTCAACTAGGGACACATGGGTCATAATCTGTTTTGAATGTATTGTTTTGATTGGTCTTTTACATTTTATCATTATAAACTCGTAAATTCGTCGATTTTGCATGTATTGATCCTTATATGTGACCGTGCGACCCATGCGACCCTCAATTGGCATTAATTAGTTTGACGTTTTAAATGTATTTTTTTGATTGTTTTTCGACATTTTATCATTGTTTATGCGTAAATTTGTGGATTTCACATATATTGATCCTTATATGCGATCATGCGACCCATGCGACCCTAATTGGCATTAATTAGTTCGACGTTTTAAATGTATTGTTTTGATTGTTTTTTGACATTTTATCATTGTTTATCCGTAAGATATATCTGATGCTAGGATACTTCACGTTGTGGGAGGCAGATCTAAGGCCCGTGGCACGTGGTGGCGCTTCCATCAGAAGGGATTAGATAAAGTTTTGTCTCAACCATCGACAGACCGTTGGTTGTACCCTCGTAGTCGGAATATATGAGAATGGACCAATATTTGTGATTCAGTTTTTCCCTAACAATAACATTGTTTGATTTTCAGTTGTGTTTTGTATTTGGATGGTTTTCTTTTGTGTTTTGTATTTGGATGGGTTTTCATTTGTCAATGATTCAATAGTAAGTATTATTGTTTAGTATCGCTGTTTTGTGGATTTACTATTCTTGTAACAAGGGTCGCGAGGAACAAGGGTGGCAGAGGGACAAGGGTCGCAGAGGGACAAGGCTCGCACGGGTCCAAGGGTCGCAGAAGGACAAGGGTGACAGGGGTCCAAGGGTCGCAGAGGGACAAGGGTGACAGGGGTCCAAGGGTCGCAGAGGTACAAGGGTCGCACGGATCCAAGGGTCACATTGGGACAAGGGTCGCTGATGGATAAGGGTCGCGAATGAACAAGAAATGATAAATTATTCATATTATTTGTAAATAATATAGTATTTGTAAATAAGAAATAATAAATTATTCATATTATTTGTTGGCACAAGGGTCACAGAGGGACAAGGGTCGCAGAGGTACAAGGGTCGCAGTGATCCAAGGGTCGCAAAGGTACAAGGGTCGCAGAGGTACATGGGTCGCACGGGTCCAAGGGTCGCAGAGGTATAAGGGTCGCAGAGATACAAGGGTCGCCACTCCTTTTATTATTATGAAGAAACTTTAAAAAATAACAATGTATTAAATATTTAAAAATAACAGTGTACCAAATATTTAAAAAATAACAATGTATCAAATATTTAAAAAATAACAATGTACCAAATATGGAGTTAATCTCAGGGTGGAGGGATACATTTTCCATTACTAAATGCATAACCCGCAATCTTCTCACGCATGGAAATAATATTTTCGTCACAAATGCAGTGCAAATCATTACGTATTTTCATTACCGAGGCTTTTAAGTATTTGTAGGAGTAAACACCACAGTCATCCCCGCTTGCGTTCTGTACACCTTTATAATACTCATATTTCCATTTACCTTGTCCAGATGCCAAAGAAGGAAACCCTCCGACAATGAACATCTTGGAGATAGCTTTTCTTAGATTCAATCACCGGAGATCGATATGTGTTTCCTTAAGCCTCGTCTGGCAGTCGTATACCGTGATGCATTGGGTTTTGAAATCCGCTTTGATGGTTACCCAATGACATCCTATATATCTACTATCGCGTGATGGAATGTTTAGAACCGCGACAAAGCCTTCGAAAGCACTAATTGGTTCCGTACTTCTTAATGGATACTTGCCATTCAAACAATCACTAAGAGGTTCCGGCAAAGTGTTCATATTCTCATACGACCAATGCTTGAGCATCTCCGTGAAAAACATAGGAAAAACGTAAAGTTTCTTAAATATCGCGGGGAATGTCTTCATGTGACAATACTGCATCACCAACGCCTCCTCTAATTGCTACAAAAAATAAAAAAATTAACACACATGAATATATATGACACAAAATGACCTCTGTGACTTCGGATTTAAAATAACTTACATCATCTTCAGACCGTACGTTGGGCGTTAATATAATCTTCCAAAACTCTGGCCCTCGGGGAGTATCTAGATCAGATTTCCACCAACTCTCATGTCTAGGTTTCTTCAGGAACGTATATAGAGCAGTCAACATTTCACCCTTTACGTCAATGAACGAAGGTTCTCGGATTATCGAGCCCTTTTCTAATCCCTTGGGTGTCCACCAGAATGAAGGTTCTTCATCCACATTTTTATCGGGTTCTTGAACCACCTTTTTTCGGGTTCTTACACAACCTTCTTTTCGAGTTCTTGAACAACCTTCTTTTCGGGTTCTTGGACTCCACCAACATCTTCCCTCGCCCTCGCCCTCGCCCTCGCACTGTTCTTGCTCTTTTCGCCGGCGGAGGATCAATATATGCCTTCCGTGGTCTTAAAACTCGTTTACGTACTGGCGGAGGTTCAACTTATAGCGCAAAAGCCTTCGGTAAAGGTCCAGCACCTACATAAAATTTACTTCATTAAACACATGGCGACCAATGCGACCCTACGACCCATGCGACCTATGCAGAACCATACGACCCATTCGACCTTTTGTGACCCATTCGACCCATTCGACCTTTTGTGACCCATTTGACCCATTCGACCCATTCGACCTTTTGTGACCCATTCGACCCATACAACCCATTCGACCTTTTGTGACCCATTTGACCCATACAACCCATTTGACCTTTTGTGACCCATTCTACCCATACGACCAATGCGACCATTGTGACTCAAAAGACCGTACTTACTTGGTGGAACCTCCTTATCCTTAGAGGGAACCTCTTCGAGAGGATCCACTGTAGTATTCTCGAAAGGAACCTCCTTATCCTTAGAGGGGGCCTCTTCAACAGGACTGACTGTAGGTTCCTCGGAAGGAACCTCCTTAGGGGCGACCTCTTCGACAGGACCGACTGTAGGTTCCTCGGAAGGAACCTCCTTAGGGGCGACCTTTTCGACAGGACCGACTGTAGTTTTCTCGGAAGGAACCTCCTTAGGGGCTCCCTCTTCGACTGGACCGACTGTAGGTTCCTCGGAAGGAACCTCCTTAAGGGCGCCCTCTTCGACTGGACCGACTATAGTTCCCTCGTCAGCGACTTCATCGACATTAACCACTGGATCATCTGCATAAAATTACTTCATTCATTAGATGCGACCCTTCTACTTATGTGACCGTGCGACTTATGTGTCTTTTGCGACCCATGCGACCCTTGCGACTCATGCCGACTCTCGCTGGAAATTGACTCAAATGAACTTTTTCACTATTTATTACTTACTTGGTGGAACTTCATCAGGAGCAACGACTGCAGTAACCTCTCTGGAAATATATTCAGTTAGAGGAATGGTGGCGGTAGATACGATATTTTCAATTAATCTTGAAATGTTTGCCAAATCCTTTTCTGAGCCATCTCTAGAGTCATTTTCAGACTCTGACTCAACCGGCTCTTCGTTTGGCACTGGATATGAACGTTGAAGGAATTCACCATCTCTCACACTGCCGGAAGATTGGTTTGCGGTGCTCGCATCTATCTCGACAGATTTTGATTTTGCCTTTTCAGCACCTTTGGGATTTTCCGCCTCTGCTTTTGTATTAGGCAAATGAAACCCGGCATCCCTTAGAAGATCTCTGATAGCGTTAATGATTCTTTTCTTTGAATTTTTTATTTCCTTCTCTAATTTTTGCTCCAGTGTCAGACGGGCTGCAGCTTGTATTCTTTCAGCTTCATCTTCATCTTCACCTTCTCTTTCAGCTTCAGCTTCAGCATCACCATCTCTTTCTTCATCACCTTCAGCATCAGCTTCAGCATCAGCTTAATCATCTTCAAGCTCTATCATTTTTTTTACCCAGGCCCTTTTTCCTCTTAGTTCCCTTCCCTTTCCCCTTCCCTTTCCCCTTCTTTTGATCGCCAAGAACTGCTTTTTGCGTTAGCTGTTCTTGCTCACGGATGTCCTCCCAACAAATTCCCTTCGGATTTCTACGAATATGTTCCATCCATATCTGAACATCGGGATTGTGGCATCCCTCATAGTCGTCCAGATCAAAAACTAAACCTACCTCTTCGTGTTCAGCACGAAGAATACTTCAAATATCCTGAAAAATAAAAAATAACCATTATTACCCTCTATGACCCTTGTTTTCCTTGTAACCCTTGTGTAATTGTTACCTTAGAATCTCCTATCAGCCTTATCACGTCTACATACTTCAGGTTAATACTGGATTTAACCATCTTCTTGCACAATCTTGTGCATGATGGATCCGCATCCACAACATCAACATACCATCCCTTTCCGCCCAAACTAGGGATGGTTTCGAAAGGAAGTAACTACGGCCGAAATACTTCCGCCTGAATGTATCACCCCTTTTGGACTCCCATCCTTTGGGATATGGTCCCCAGTTCAATCCGGAAATTAGTGTGTGCTCCACTATATAGTACCGGATGGGAACACCGTTTAAGACGAACCACAACTCCTTCTTATCACGTACAATCACGGAGTGATTTTGGAGGATAGATATTTGAACCTTAGTCAATGTGGAGTCACATTGGGAATGGAATAAATGCTTAAATTATGATTCCTTGTCGAAGTAATGCAACTCGTACTCATCTAAGATTCCTCTCAGCTTCGTTATTGTCTCGTGAGGATAACATTTGGTGGTGATCTTTGACATTCTGTCCATGTGCTTGAATTCATACACAAACTTCGGCTTTGGTGCCACCTGCAAAATGACCAATTAATTAAGAATACATTATACTTCTACCTACTCAAGTGACCCATGCGACTCAACCGACCAATGCGACTCAACCGTCCCGTGCGACTCAACCTACCCATGCGACTCAACCGACCCATGCGACCCAAACCGACTCACTGAGACTACCGACTCAAATGACCCTTAGACCCCCTGCGACGCTCAAGCGACGATTGCGATCCAAACCGACTCACTGAAACAACCGACTCAAACGACCCTTAGACTCCCTGCGACGCTCAAGCGACCATTGCGACCTAAATCAACTTACTGAGACTCAATAGACTCACTGATACTCACACCCATTTCAAATCAATAAACCATTTTGGGACTCGACAGCCTGAAAAACCCTAGAAATCAATCTACTTACACTTATTGACGCCGTTGAAGATTGACTCGTGCTCTCTTCGTGCTCTCTTCCTCAACCGACTCATTGAGACTCAACCGACTCACTGAGACTCAACCGACTCATTGACACTCACATCCATTTCAAATCAATAAACCATTTTGGGACTCGACAGCCTGCAAAACCCTAGAAATCGTCTACTTACACTTATTGACGCCATTGAAGATTGACTCGTGCTCTGTTCTTCACTACTGCTGCTGCTGCTGCTGATTCTAGCCATTTCCTTCTTGCCAAATTCGAATCGATCCCTCTCAAGTTCGAAATCACTTGTTCTTTCTTGCTTTTGACACGGTTTGACAGTTTTTCACGTCGAAAAACTGCAAAGCATGGGTTTTTTCACGTTCGAAAATTAAGGGTAAATTTGTCTTTTTTCCAGTTTTTTTCCGATTAAATAATTATTGTAGAGAAGGATATTTTTAAAACGTTTTAGCCTTACGAGGGTATATCTGATATTCTCCCGTTTTAACCCTATATTTTTACATTTATCCAATTTCACTCTAATTTGTTTTCTTCTGAATTTTTCAAATTTTATCTTTCCTCTCTCCCATTAATTGAATAGTTAAATCAAAGCAATCCTAAATATTTATATTTTAATTCAATTTATTTTTTTATTTTTTTATTTTGATATAATTTAGAATATTTCATATCGAATTGGATGGTTTCAATTGAGAAATATTGGTTTCAATTGAGAAATATTTATATATATATACATACTTGTATTATCTCTATCGTTCGCCCAAATTATTGTATTATATATTGAATTATATATTTAAAAATTATTATATTATTTTTAAACCAATTTTTATCATTTAATTTTAATGTTTAACAATTTTTAATATATAAAATAATTTAATATTTTATAAAACTATTACATATTTTGTAAATTTTATTTTTTCAAATTGTTATTAAATTTCGGTTTTTAATAATTTTTCTGTATTTTCAAAAACAACCATCTTTTTAAACAAACTTTTAATATTAAAATTAATATAAAATAGTTAAATTATTATTTAAAAATTTGAATTATTATAACTTAATGTTTACATACAATTATTGATGATTATATGATTTATTTTATAAAATTTGAAATGTTATATTACTTATCGGTGGTAACAAATTTATGAATGACGGATGTGATCACAAAAATAGTTTTATTAACAATAAATTTATCCATTTGAGACCTGATATTAGCTACAAGCTCATTGCATATAGAGATCTTACAATATTCTATATTAAAATTTAGCGAAAATAAAATCAGGTGAGTAATTGATTAACATAATATTTAATTATACAAAATTATATATATCTTACTTGTTCATGAATAAGTGTATACCTATTTTTTTTTATGGAAGAAAGGATGCATAAATTAATTTCATGCAGTCCCATTAATAACCCAACGACATCTGAAAATTGGTGAAGTCAATTATAAACAATTAAATTTAGTTATTAAATGCATATGAAGGAGTAAGAAAATGGAATGAACCTGATAAATCGTCTTTCTTAATTGCCAATGCATGCAAGTCTTTATATGATCTTATTATGAATATTGATGCTTGTATTAGTAATATTTTCAAGACTGACATTTGCATTAAAATAAATGTGCATTATCAATCAATCTGGAATTTCTAGATTAGGTAGTGTCGATAAATATTTCATAATGAAGATATTGTCTTATTTTATTATATGCTCAAACTTCTCGATATCTGCTAAAGAGATTTATCTGTCAATCGTTGTTCTATGTAATGTAACAAATATACATACATAAAAATAATGTTAAACATATAATTACTAACATAAATAAGATTCAAACTTTGTCATTGCAATAAAAATATAATGTCAATTAACCGATTATCCATATTAAGTGGATCACGTTCTTCCCATATCCTGAGAAATTGACATACAATTCGTTTTTCAGTAGCATGTGCAATAATACTGTAAACGTTTTTGAATGAGCTGGCGTTCGGTTGAGCAACTCATGTTTAACAAAAAAATATATAGGATAAACAATATATCTTTATTTAAAGAATTATATATCACAAAGATGATAAAAAAGACAAATCATATTGGGTATTGAAGAAATCAGAATAGCAAAAATATGCATAAAAATAATTGTAATTATGTTTTTTATTATCAAAACCTTATATATTGTGATTGTCTTTCGAGACAATGAGTAAAAATTTCACGAATATACCATTGAATATTTCTTAAAATATAAACATAGTATTTATTTAGGTCTAGCATTTTTAGTCCATGCTCCGAGGTAACTCGTGATAAGGCAATATACAATTGTCATGACTGAACATCGGTCTCGGTAAGTACAATCCAATCCATTTTAAAACTTTGTCTTTGACTTTTATTTATCGTCATTTCATAGCATGATCTAACTGTAAATTTCCTCCTACGCAATGTGAATGGTAATTTCGAATCGGTTGGTGATAAAATGATTTTTAGAATTTTCGTATCGATATGTGTCCCCATTATAACTTCAGAATTCAATACTATTTTTTCCAATTTAGTTATGATCAATCGTGTTCCAATACATAGCCATTCTTTCTGATTTAGATTGCACAGTATCATTACTGGTGCACCTTCTTTTAAAACTGAGACGATGTCTTGGTAAACCTGAAAATTCAAGTAAGATTAGATATTCCACGTTGTAAAACGATTGTCAATCAGTGGTTGGAACATTTGTCAATTCCAATCGCGTCTAAACTTAAGTACTCTACCATCGTTCTCGGAACTTTAAGCAAGAGAAATGCATTTTCATCCACATATTCATTTCCTGGAGTTAAGATCGCTATTCCTTTGAGGTACTCATGATTCATGAACAATTCAAGGAACATTTGATACGTTGATTCTGTAATCCTTTGCAGTGGATCTCATGTGACTTCAAGCATTAGATCTTTTTTTTAATCAGGATCTTATCCCCCTCAGTTTAGTCATTACACAACAACGAAGGTGCTATGCCATCTCCAACATTCAATAACAACTTAGAAAACTCTTGTCTGTTTTGTCTCAAAAGCATGTTACGTGTTAAATTATGAAAATATATTTAATAGCACTTGATTTTGTTGCACCATTTTACGTTAATATGGGTTCAAAACTTCTTGAGAATTTGTAGATTATAGGGTACGACAAACTGATTATCCAATTTGATATTCTCTTTCATTGCAAACTTTGAATCATCTTTCATGCTTTTGTATAATGCATATCCTAACTTTTTGTTTATTGTGTAATCGATGTATGGACGTAGAAATTTCTTTGAACTTATGCCATTTTCCATATATGGTGAGCGTGGTCTATCAACGCCACATGGACCGTGCATCATGTGTTGTTCTACAAGCTGAAATCCTTCAAGGTTGGAGTCTTTATCAAACAACTCTGCTTGTATAAAAGTATCTATAAATTATGATGAAGGGTTCTTGTGAATGAATTGCAACCATATTAGAATATATGTATGTGGCAATCCACATTTTTTGAATCAATCGTGTATATCACTGCATTATAAATATGATCATTTAGATTGTATAATGCGCTTATTTTATCATCAAGGAGTAATAGATTATTGTTAAATGTATCTCCACATTCTGGTAATTACATGCAATAGGTTTTGTAATGAATAGTCCAGCATTTAAATATGTCAGAAAATAATCCAATTTCATCTTGAAAACGAGACATTAAATGTCTGATCTAACATTTGCACTTAACTCGTCGTATGTTTCAAGATGAGTTGAGATCTCTGTCCAATTAAGATTTGTTGCCATTGTTACAAAAAGATCAGGTTATTATACCATTTGTATATATGCATCTCACAATCACCGCTACAAATTATAAAAACCACTATATTATACCAATTGCGATCATAAATATGAATGAATCGAATTATAATAATTATTATTATTGTTGTTGTTGCTGTTGTTACATGAACAATAATATGCAATTCATATTACAAATCTTATATAAATAATTAACATCATAGAATATAAATTGACATATAATAATAACAATAACAATAAAATGAATTGATATATTACTCGCTCAATAAAAATATTAAATATAAAATTAATGAGTAATAATAATTGATATGAAACCGAGATCTCGATTCTCCAGGAGACTTCGGTGGTGGAAAAGGTTTAAAACCCCTAGACAACCCGTAAAGAAAACCTTAGGTTCTAAACGCCTAAGATCATCACTAAACTCGACCTAAGAACCCTAAACGCAGTGAAGACATCACAAATACTCGTGATTCAGTGTTTAATAAGTTAAACGAATGCCACGGGCATGCCGATAAGTTCGAAAGTTAGATCTCAAAGGAACCGCAGAGAAAAACTCTCAAGAAAAATATCTGAAAACCGGTGTTATCCCTCCATGCACGAAAAAAAAGCATAAATAGGGTATCGAAGGTCTCCTAGAGCGATTTAGGAAAGAAACATCCCAAAATAAAAGGTAGTGTAGAGAGAATAAAGAAGTTCTAACAAAACAGAAAAATAGTAACTAGTTTTCCTAAAAATGAATAAGGAAACTAGCCAACACGATAACTCCTCCATATCTTCAGCATAGGGCACGAAATGTATGAGTTACCTAGCTTCTCTTGGGCCTTCTAAGACTTGGATTAAAGTGAAAAAAGGCCAGTCCAAGTTCTTACCGAATTGGGCTTCAAGAAATATGACTTGTGGTGCGAGAAAGGCTTGAACAAATGAATTCAGCTTCTTCTTCAATTTCTTAGCCCTTGAACGAGTTATAGGGTCTTGAATAATTGTGTCTTGACCAGCCCCACGTCCATGATATCTTCCTCGGTCCAAATCACAAGTCAAATGCTCATTGCTTTGCTCGTCATTAAATCTATCCAAACTTGTCCACATCTGCTCTGAATCTAATTTTTCTTGTTCCCCGTGTTCCTATGGATTTTTTTCTAGCTTGCTTGTGATGTCCTCATCAGATACAAAATGATATGAACCCGACAGCTCGATCCTCCGTGAGGCTTCGGTGGTGGAAAAGGTTTAAAACCCCTAGACAACCCGTTGAGAAAACCTTAGGTTCTAAGCGCCTAAGACCATCAGTAAACTCTGCCTAAGAACCCTAAACATGGTGAAGATACCACAAACACTCGTATTTCAGTGTTTGATAAGTCAAGAAAACGCCATGTACAAGCCGATAAGTTCGAAAGTTAGCTCTCAAAGGAACCGCAGAGAAGAACTCTCAAGAAAAATGCCTGAAAACTGATATTATCCCTCCATGCACGAAAATAAAAAGCATAAATAGGGTATGAAAGGTCTAGAGCTATTTAAGAAAGAAATATCCCAAAATAAAAAGTAGTCTAGAGAGAATAAGAAATTTCAAACAAAACAGAAAAATAGTAACTAGTTTTTTCTAAAAACGGATAAGGATACTAGCAAAAAAAACTCTTCCATATCTTCTGATATGATCCCGGACGACGTTGAGGATGCGATCTATAATGCAGAGGAGGATGCGACCTACAGCGCTGAAGAAGAGGCGACCTGCGCGATGCAAGATGCGACCTGCACGACCCGAGACGCGACCTGCGTGACCCAAGCGACAACCTGCGAGACCTGAGACGCGACCTGTGCGAACGAAGAGACGTCACAAGTTAAACGAAAGGCGGATGCGACCCGACGGAAGGACGTTGGTCCTGTGACCCGAGCTAGGGCTAGGGAGGAAGAAGCCTTGACCCTACCAGCTGGTCTCATGACCCGAGCCAAAGCTACGAAGCTTAAAGAAGCAATCATCAGGATCCTCGCGGTCGTCCATGTTCAAGACGAGTATTCAAGTCCACGTGAAGTAACTAATATTCGTATCATCCTTCAAGCTGAAGCCCAACTCGAAACGGTTAATAATTAGGTAAGTGAATCGCGTGTACTCTTTTCCCTTTGTTGGTTTTGTCCCATGCAGTTTTCCAACAACGGGTTTTTAACGAAACCGCAAATCACTTTCCACAGCCTAATTATTAACCCGAGGGTTTCAAGACAAGTTCGCAACCCAACTGCACATCTTACGACTTGTCCTATTAATGTTGTTAGTTATTTTCTAGACTATTTCATTGTTGCCTTGCATGGTGACTAACATTTAATGCTACATTTATGTGTTGCATGTCCTTTCTTGCTTATTATGGCCGACCATGGTGATGTGTTTTAGACAATCTTGAATTTTAAATTAAACTTGATTTTCCTTTGTGAAATCTTTCTTTTGTTGGTGCGTTACATCCAGCAAATCCGTTGGTACGTCATATCCAACATTTTTCGTTCTTCGTTGGTGCGTAATATCCTTCGAAGATGGCCGCTGAATCGAGAGTCTTTCCGCAACTCTCGTGTGACCAATCGCTCCACCCACCTTGTGCGACTTGTTGCAGCAAGGTCTATCCATCCGACCTTTAGTCTAGAGCGTCATTCCAGCAGGATCACGTCAAGTGGTATCAAAGCTAGTTCTAGCGAAAAGGTTAGTTCAATTCACGGTTTTGATTGTTTCGATCATAGCTAGGTTTGAACGAAAAACAAAAAAAAGAAAAAAAAATAGTACGTATATTTGGTGTTATGAGTCTTGCTACTCGTATGTTTCTATTGTCTTTTCGATGTTTTCCGCTTGTGGCTGCTCCGTGCACTAGTCTGCAGGAATTCCGAGAGTAGGTATCTTCAAAAACGAACAAGCATCATAGGGGATAAAGGAGCCGAGAACAACCGGGTGAACGAAAGACTAAATGAGACTCTCGCTGCTCGTTTGGAGCAAATTATCACTAACAAAATGGGGGAGTTTCGGCAATAATTTCGACCCGAACATCCGACCCGACCAAGAGACACTCATGCGTTCCAGCAACGAGAAAGGAACTCGCATGAAGAGGACAACAACTACTACGAACGAGGTAGTTCATCCTCGTCCCGAAGTAGTCACCGAAGACGGCGTGAGCCGAGGGAACGATGAGACGACCCAAGGGATGACCGTGCTGGTCTCAAGCTGAAAATTCCATCGTTCCATGGTAAAGCCGACCCGAACGTCTACCTAGAGTGGGAGAAAAAGGTTGAACTCGTGTTCGGTTGCCAACACTACCCTGAGGTCAAGAAGGTTAGGGTGGCGGCCTTGGAGTTCTACGATTACACCTTGAGTTGGTGGGATCAACTCTTGATTTCTAGGCGAAAAAATGGTGAAGAACCAGTAGCGACTTGGCTGGAAATGAAGGCTATTATGCGCAAGAGGTTCGTTCCGAGTCATCACCACCGAGAAGTGCATCGGCGGCTAAGGAAGCTTACCCAAGGAAACCGATCCGTGGAGGAATATTATGAAGAGATGGAGTTGCTGATGTTGAGGGCTGACATCTCGGAAGATAGAGAGGCGTTGATGTCTCGATTCTTTGGAAGACTAAATCTGGAAATCCAAGACCATCTAGAGATACAACACTACGTGGAGATTAAGGAGATGCTCCACAAGGCGATTCTAATGGGGCTGGAAAATATGTCCATCAATGAGAGGAAAACCCGAGAAGGAAGGACAGCACGATTCCAGCAAGCCGAGACGCGCCCAAAGTCATTCCAGCGAACCGAGACGCGACTAAGATAAGTCCAGCAACACCGCGGGACAAAGGGAAGGCCGAGGCCACGACTTCAAGGGCTCGGAACGTGAAGTGTTTTAGGTGTCATGAGAGAGCACACTACGCAAGCGAGTGCAAGAAAAAAAGTCATGATCATTCGTGATGACAGTGAGTTCGAATCCGAGGACGAAGAGGCTAAATATTCGGACGAGACGCGTGAGGAAGAACCAGCTAAAGGAGAGTTGCTGGTGGCACGACGTTCTTTGAGCATGCTGTCTAAGGCCGACGAACAAGAACAACGAGAAAATTTATTCCACATCTGATGCCTTGTTCACGGAAATGTTTGTAGCATAATCATCAACGGAAGAAGTTGCACAAACGTTGCAAGCGCTACTATGGTTCGAAAGCTTAGATTAAAGGTCCAAAAACACCCAACACCATATAAGCTTCAATGGCTGAACGAAAATGGCGAAATGAAGGTGACCAGCCAAGTGACCGTGCCTATTGCCATAGGCAAATACGAAGATGAAATTTTGTGCGATGTGCTACCCATGGAGGCGAGTCATATTCTACTCGGTAGACCATGGCAATCGGATCGCAAGGTAAAATACGAAGGTTTCACTAATAAGTATTACTTTGAGTATAATGGCAGGAAAAGCGTCCTTGTTCCATTGACGCCTAAGGAAGTGCTGCAAGATCAAATACACTTGAAGAAGCAAGGCGCACACGACCTTAAATCATCAAATTTTTACGCAAGATCGGGTGAGATCAAGAAATCTCTTCACTCGAATCAGCCCGTATTATTACTTTACACCGGTGCTGCCGAGTGAAATTTCTATTTTATTGCAGGAATATGGAGATGTCTTTCCCGAAAAGAACCCCACCGGATTGCCCCTGATACGTGGTATCGAACATCAAATCGAATTTGTTCCTAGAGCCACGTTACCAAATCGACCAGTCTACCGAACCAATCCCGTGAAAACCAAGGAGCTACAAAGGCAAGTGAAGGAACTCATGGCCAAAGGACACATTCGAGAAAGCATTAGTCCATGCGTCGTGCACGTTCTACTCGTGCAAAAGAAGGATGGCAGCTGGCGCATGTGTGTTGATTGTCGTGCAATCAACAACATTACGATGAAGTATCGACATCCTATTCCTAGGCTAGATGACATGTTAGATGAATTGCATAAAAGTAGGATATTTTCAAAAACTTAGCGTATGAAGGCATCTTCTTCAACGCCTCGTGGAATGGAATGGTAATATGCATCTTCTTTAACATCTCAGCAAACCTAGAAAATTGAGCATCCTCGTTCTTTTTGCTTTGACGTTTGGGAAACGGGAAAGGAGGCGGTCTTGGATCGGGTTTTACGTATTTCGGCTCTACCTCCTCCTCGGGTTTCTTTTGTGCTATTCGACACTACTGCCCTTTTCCATTACTGTACTGGACGGTTCACCTTTGTCAAATGTCGAGGGATTGTCCTGATCCATCAATCTCTTAAGTTGACGTTGTGGGAATGACAAAGGAGGCGGTCTTGGTTCGGGTTTCACGTATTTTGGCTCTTCTTCCTCCTCGGTTTTCTTTTTTTGGTTTTCCTTGTTGCTGTCATTTTTCACTGTTGTACTAGTTGCTTCACCCCTTTCAAATATCAAAGGAGCGGGCTGATCCACCACCTTACCACTCCGTAGATATATGGCGTTGACGTGCTCACGAGGATTTGCTTCCGGTCTCTCCGGTAGAACTCCTTGTGGTCGTGCTGCCCCTTGTGCAAGTTGTGCAACTTGCATCTCTAATTTTCTAAGATGAGTTTGAAAGCCCTCTATCTGCTTCTTGGTGCTCTCTTGGTCCCTCACCAAATTACTCCGACTTTGTTGCATTTCCAACATCAAGTTACCTTGATTTTCATGGAATTGGAGGAGACGAGTGAACATGGCATTTACGTCGGTGGCTGCTTCGGATTGGTTTGGCTCTGACTGAGGTGCACGTGGCTAATAGTTCTGAGTTTGGCATTGTGTCCTTGGCAGAAAGTTTTGATTTCGTTGCATAATCCGCGGTTGGAAATTCCCCGATAAACGTTGTGCATTAAATGCACCAT
>CM071870.1:3959497-3976869 GCA_036759665.1 Gynandropsis gynandra
TGATTGTTGCTCACATAATTCACCTCCTCCTCGTACCCTTGAATTCCTTGCTCTTCCAACTGCTCAAAGCATTTCGATCGATGCACTTTGGACATCATATTGTAGATTCCACTGATTTGATCTTTTACTTCAGCTATCTCGGCATATAAGGCATGCGTGTTGTTCAAGTTAGCTACCCTTGCTAGAGCGTTGCGATTGTATTCTCCAGAGATGTTGCTGCCCTCATCGGCCATACGATCAATCAAGTTTTCGATTTGTGGAAAAGTGAGGTTGCTCAAGGAACCTCCAGCAGCGGCTATGATCAGAATCCCCGTGTTATCCATGAGTCCTTGCAGAAAGTTATGTATAAGATAGCTCTGATCCATGCCGTGGTGTGGGCAAAGGCGTTGATAGCCTTTGAAATGTTCCCACGCTTCGTATAAACTCTCAGCTGCTCCTTGGACGAATGTGTTGATTTGATTCTTGGCGAGCTGAGCTTTACTCTGAGGGAAGAATCGCATCATGAACTTTTTCTCTAGGTGCCCCCATGATCCTATAGAGTTTGTCGGTTGGGAATTAACCAGTCTTGTGCTTTATCCTTCACTGAGAATGGGAAGGCAGTGAGCATGACGTCCTTATCCGAGATTCCTTCTCCAGTTCTGATTGTTTGGCAAAGCATCTTAAAATCAGTAAGATGCTGATTTGGATCCTTGGTGGGTCTCCCTCTGAATGCTGCGTTACCGAAAAAAATAACAAGCACATTTTTTCTCAATTTCAAATCAAATAAATGATTTTTATCTAAAAATACATGGGATGATTCCTTTTAATAAAAAAAATTAACAAATAAAATAAAGGCCCTGTTGGGGACTGACCAGGCCAGGCTGCGGTGGTTCCTGGTATAGGATTGATTAATTTGTAAAAGTTTCTATTCTGGGAGGCAATTCTAATTGGTCAATAAAAATATATTGAAATGCTAATTCTTTTTTTTCTTAGTTTAATCAATCTATTATGAAACGGGAAAAGGGGTAAAGTAACCTTATGTTGATTGAAACAAGAAGTTCGAATCCTGGAGGGATAATATCAATCACTTGGTCTGCGTCCTTGAACCGATAACCATCTTTCGACTAACCTAGCCTCCTTCGTCCCTCGGGACCAACAAGGGGTAGTACATGAATATTCACCTGTTGTCCATCGACTACGCCTTTCAGCCGGAAATGCTATTTGAGCTATAGTGGATCAAGGTATGCAACTAGCTGAAGTAAGGATAAAAGGCCCTGGGCTCAGAAGAGATGCGGCATTACGAGCTATTCGTAGAAGCAGGATACGTTTAAGTTTCGTAGGGTTTAGGGTTTATGGTTTAAGGTTTAGGGTTTAGGGTTTGGTCTCGCACGATAATATACCTCACAAAATAGAAACACAGGAATCGGTTAGGCTCTAAGAGGTAAAAAGATTTGACTCAAGAAAAGAAAAAAAACTTAAAGCAAAAACACGAAAAATAAATAAGACTTCGGAAAGGACTGTGTCCTAATCGAAAAGTATCATAACTCTAAAGCCGTGATTAATTCCTCAGCAACGGCGCCAAAAACTTGATGTGGTTAATCTCAAGTAATAATTTACCTTGACTAACGCTTCCGCAAGAATACGGATCGTATAGTACCAGGGTTGAACACGAGGAATCGATGCAACTCTAAAGCTAGTAAACTAATGAATAAAACGTGTGAAATCGATAAGTGATGGGAATGCGAATGAAACTAAACTAAACTAATTAACGGGATAAACTCAATGACTAAACACCACAGGTTTCGAGAGATGCACGATGATGTAACGAAGTTCTAACAAGATCATGGTTATAGATATCGTTACGTATTCGGGAAATTCAAACTCTTTTCTAGGGAATGACTCTCCCGATGCCTAAACCCACTATCTAGCATGCATACTACCAATCTCCCAATTGTGTAATCTCACCTACTAGATGCATTAAGATCGCTATCCTAATTCCTAAGTTCAATCAACCGACCGACCAAGGTTCTAAATCAATTGAGACTTCATATCATGGCTACGTTCCAAAATCCAATTCATCTCCCAATGCAATTAGATTTTTATAAACATTCATTCAAGTGGCCAACAAGAACAAAAGCATTATGAACAACCAATCAATCCGGAACGAACAAATATTGTAACCAAGCATTAAGAACAAAACTTCATTACATATCGGCAAAGCTCTCTAACCCATGGCTGTGGACCTACTCGGACATGAACTCAGCAAAAGAAATACAAAAGATAACTATATTCGACATGGATAAAGAATGACATCCCTCCCTATTCTATTACCGACGTCTTCAATAGCTCCTCCACGCTCTGGTTTCCTCGCTCCGTCCTTCGCCCTTGTGTGTGCATTCTGCTCTCTTTCTTTCTCTCTCTGTGTGCTCTGTTTTCTCTCCTTGTTTTCGTCTGAATCGGCTCAAGCTCTCCTCTCCTTCATTACAGCAGCCACCCCTCTTTTCTTGCCTTTTCTTGAGTTTTCCATTCTTGATTAAGTTGGCAACGTTTCCATTTTCTCTAAAGGTGTTTTCCTTATTGTATAAGTCCCCAACAAACTCCCATTTTTTTAAGTCAAATTAACTTATTTGGAGTTGCAGGTGACGGACGCGATCCGCGCGGGCAGGGTAAGTGACCCGCTCGGGTACGGCGCGGAAGATCGCGCAAGAACGCGATGGAAAAGAGGCAGCCCGCTCGGGCTGAGGTGTTGCCCGCTCGGGCTGAGATGCTGCCCGCTCGGGCTGAAGTGCTGCCCGCTCGGGCTGAGGCCCCGGGCGTGGTATTTCTTGCCCGACTCGTGCTCAATTCGCTGGACAAAATCGTCGTAATAAATGCCTTCTCGGACTAGGGAGTTACCCGCGCGGGTAGTAGCTATTCCTTGCAGATTCTCGTCCGTTTGTCCCGTGATGATCCTCGATATTGTTACTTTTTCTTGGCACGTCGTTTAGCTCCAAAATGACTGAAAACGAGATGATCATGATGCTTAATGCTTGGTAAAACCCAAATGAATGATGAAACTAACTATGAAAATAGATTAAACTACTAGAACAAAATAGACGTTATCAGATAACATGTTAGATGAATTGCATAAAAGTAGGATATTTTCAAAAATTGATCTTAAAATTGGATATCATCAAATTAGAATGAAGGAAGGTGACGAATGGAAAACGACGTTTAAAACTAAGCATGGATTGTATGAGTGGTTAGTTATGCCTTTTGGATTGTCAAATGCACCTAGTACCTTCATGCGCTTAATGAACCATGTTCTTCGAGAATATATAGGTAGATTTGTGGTAGTCTACTTTGATGATATATTGATCTATAGTAAGAACTTAGAGGAACACTTAGGCCACCTAGAGTTAGTCTTAAAGGTACTTAGGAAGGAAGAACTGTATGCCAATTTTAAAAAATGTACCTTTTGTACAGATAACGTCGTATTTCTAGGTTTTGTGGTAAGTGCAGATGGCGTAAAGGTGGACGAAGAAAAGATCAAAGCCATTCGGGAATGGCCGAGCCCAAAGACCGTCGGGGAAGTCCGAAGCTTCCATGGACTCGCAGAGTTCTATCGTCGCTTTGTTAAGGACTTCAGCACCTTGGATGCCCCTCTTATCGAAGTCATTAAGAAAAATGTGAGATTCAAGTGAGAAGAAGCACAAGAGGCAGCATTTCAAACGTTGAAAGAAAAACTTACTAACGCCCATTTGCTTATATTGCCTGATTTTCTTAAGAATTTTGAGATCGAGTGTGATGCATCCAACATAGGAATTGGTGCAGTATTGATGTTGGAACGGAAGCCGATTGCCTACTTCAACGAGAAACTTGGAGGTGCAACTCTCAATTATGCCACCTACGACAAAGAATTGTATGCACTCATGAAGGCGTTACAAACTTGGCAACATTATATGTGGCTGAAGGAGTTTGTGATACACACCGACCATGAATCGCTCAAATATATGAAGGGTCAGAACAAACTCAGTAAGTGACATGCGAGGTGGATTGAATTCATTGAAACATTTCCTTACGCCATCAAGTACAAGCAAGGTAAGGAAAACGTAGTGGTTGATGCCCTATCCCAAAGGTACGCATTGTTGACCACTTTGGATGCTAAGCTTCTAAGCTTTGAACAAAACAAAAAATTATATGCATCTGACTTGGAATTTGGAGAAGTATACAAGAACAGTGAAAAGTTTGCTTTCAGGCATTACTATAGGCAAGATGATTTTTTGTTTTATGATAATCGGTTATGTGTGCCTAACTGTTCAATGAGAGAATTGTTTGTTAGAGAAGCCCACGACAGTGGATTTATGGGCCATTTTGGAGTTGCAAAAACTTTGAAGATATTACAGGACCACTTCTACCAACCACACATGAAGAGGGACGTTGAGCGTATTTGTGAGCGATGCGTCGCATGCAAACAGGCTAAGTCAAAGGTTCAACCTCACGATTTGTATACCCCTATTCCTATCCCAACTCACCCTTGGATTGATATATCTATGGATTTTGTGATTGGGTTGCCTAGGACTAAGAATGGTAAAGATTCAATTTTCGTGGTGGTAGATAGGTTCTCTAAAATGGCGCATTTTATAGCATGTCAAAAGACTGATGATGCATTGCATGTAGCTGAGCTTTTCTTTAAAGAGGTAGTCTGTTTGCATGGCATGTCTAGTACGATAGTTTCCGATAGGGATACTAAGTTTCTTAGCTATTTCTGGAAGACGTTGCGGTCCAAGTTAGGAAATAAATTATTATTCTCTATGACTTGTCATCCACAAACCGATGGTCAAACTGAAGTAGTACATCGAACCCTAGGAATTTTATTACGTGCAATTGTTAGGAAGAACTTGAAAACTTGGGAAGAATGTTTACCACATGTTGAATTTGCTTACACTTGTGTTGTACATTCTGCTTCCAAATTTTCTCCTTTTGAAATTGTGTATGGGTTCAATCCTGCTTCACCATTGGATCTGATGCCTTTGCCATCAAGTGATCGAGTTAGTCTGGACGGAGTAAGAAAGGCCAAGATGGTCAAACAGATTCACGAAAAGGCGAGGAAAAACATAGAGGAGAAGGCAAAGCTCTATGTGAAAAAGGCGAACAAAGGACAGAAACCATTGACTTTTGAGCCTGGTGACCAAGTTTGGGTTCATCTACGAAAAGAACAATTCTCGAACGAGCGAAAGTCCAAATTAATGCCCTGGATCGATGGTCCATTCACAGTGACCAAGAGAATTAGCAACAAAGCCTACCAACTTGACTTGCAAGGTAAGTATAACATAATTTCTAGCTTTAATGTTACTGATTGGGTTCCTTTTGTCGCAGATCGCGCGGATTTGAGGGCAAATCCTCTTCAAGTAGGGGACCATGATATGATCCCGGACGACGTCGAGGACGCGACCTATAATGCAGAGGAAGACGTGACCTACAACGCTGAAGAAGAGGCAACCTGCACGACCCGAGACGCGCCCTGCACGACCCGAGACGCGACCTGCGAGACCCGAGACACAACATGCGCGACCCGAGATGCAACCTGCACGAAGGAAGAGACGTCACGAGTTAAATGAAAGGCGGACGCGACCCGATGGAAGGACGTTTGTCCTGTGACCCGAGCTAGGGCTAGGGAGGAAGAGGCCTTGACCCTACCAGTTGGTCCCATGACCCGAGCCAAAGCTACAAAGATTAAGGAAGCAATCATCGAGATCCTTGTGGCCGTCCACGTTCAAGACGAGTATTCAAGTCCACGTGAAGTCACTAATATCCGTATCATCCTTCAAGTCGAAACCCAACTCGTAAAGGTTAATAATTAGGTAAGTGACTTGCGTGTACTCTTTTCTCTTCGTTGGTTTTGTCACACGGGATTTTCCAACGACGGGATTTTAACGAGGCCGCGAATCACTTTCCGTGACCTAATTATTAACCCAGGATTTCAAGACAAGTTCGCAACCCAACGACAAATCTTACGACTTGTCCTATTAATATTTTTAGTTATTTTATAGACTATTTAATTGTTGCCTTGCATGGTGACTAGCATTTAATGCTACATTTATGTGTTGCATGGCCGTTCTTGCTTATTATGGCCGGCCATGGTGATATGTTTTAGACCATTTTGAATTTTGAATTGAACTTGATTTTCCTTTGTGAAATCTTTCTTTTATTGGTGCGTTACATCCAGAAAATTCGTTGGTGTGTCATATCCAATGTTTGTTCGTTCTTAGTTGGTGCGTAATAACCTTCAAAGACGAGCGAGTGAATCGAGAGTCTTTCCGCAACTCTCGTGTGACCAATCGCTCCATCCACCTTGTGCGACTCGTTTCAGCAAGGCTTATCCATCCGATCTTTAGTCTAGAGCCTCGTTCCAGAGGGATCCCGTCATCTTCAGCATAGGCCACGAAATGTAGGAGTTATCCAGCTTCTCTTGGGCCTTCTAAGACTTGTATAAAGTGACAAAAGGCCGGCCCAAACTCTCATCGAAATTGGGCTTCAAGAAATATGACTTGTGGTGTGAGAAAGGCTTGAACGAATGAATTCAGCTTTTTCTTCAATTCCTTAGCCTTTGAACGAGTTATAGGACCTTGAATAAGTGTGTCTTGATCAGCTCCACGTCCATGATGTCTTCCTTGGTCCAAATCACAAGCCAAACGCTCATTGCTTTGCTCGTCATTGAATCTGTCCAAACTTGTTCAAAACTGCTCCGAATTTGATTCTTTTTATTCCCATATTCTTAGGACGTTTTTCTAGCTGGTTTATTATTATTATTATTATTATTATTATTATTATTATTATTATTACAAATCTTATATAAATAATTAACATCACATTAAATTTACATTTAGTACTAATAATAATAATAATACTATTACGGTATACCATTTTAGGTTAAAATCTTTTATAAATTATTTATATTATAATAGTTAAATTGGTATTTTGTAATAATAATAACAATAATAATATTATGGCATGCAATCCATATTATAATATTATATATAAATAGTTATAATTATACTATTTAAATTGATAGTTAATAATAATAATTATTATAATATGAGTTGAAAATTTATTTTTTAAATAAAAAATATTATATATGTTTTGAAGTATGTTATTTAATATTGATATATAGTATTATTCATATTTATTGGAGATAATTATTTAATTCAATATATATTATATTATATATTTAAAATTGTGTTTGTTAACTGATATGTGACATCATGCTTGAGATGATTCCATTCCACCACGTTATTTTTTATATATAAGATTTTTGAAAAAAAAATTAAACAAAAGTTAAATAATTAATGCATTTGCTGTTAAATATGTAATGTTATTTGAATATAATTTTATACAATCTAATTCTATCTAAATAAGATATACTATTTTATTTCTATATATAATTTTTTTGAGGTTGAGATACAGTCTAGTTATATTATACCCAAATATCCAAAAATTTTATCGAATTAAGTATTAAACTATACAATTCTATTAGTAAATTTGGATAGAAACAGAAAGCAGCGTATAATTGTAGTAATTTCCGAATTAAACATTAAAGTAAGGGGTCGTTACGCAATTATAGATACTTAATAAGAAGAACATAGACATCTCCGAAACTCAGTACAGAAGTGTTTCCTCTGTGATTTTACGAATGCGGACACTACACAAACCCTAACGCACCATTTTCATAGACTCGTCGTAGAAAATGGCATTTATTTCCTTGTCTACTTCACATTGCGATTCTGCATCGATGTTTCGGGACGCTTACTCGTTATCCTGATGTATAAATCCGAGCGATGATCTTCACCGAGGAAGCAGGTGCTGCGGCAACGGAGATGGCGTTACCGCAGTACGCAGCTGCGAGAATTTCAGTGTGGTGGGACATTGAGAACTGCCCGGTTCCGAATAACGTGGAGGCACTCGGAATCGTGCGGAACATAAACTTGGCTCTGGTGAAGATGAACTACTTTGGTCCTGTTTCAATCTCCGCCTATGGCGACACAACTCACATCCCTTCCTTTGTGCAACGAATACTCTCTTCCACCGGCGTCGCGCTTAATCACGTCCCCTCCGGTTAATCTCCGAACCCTCTTCTTCGAAATCGTTCTTGATGTTGGACTTGGGTTTCTTTCTTTGATCTTGTGACTTTTGATAATCTTTGGTTACAACATTGTTTCTGATTGGATGCAAGGCATTGAATTTGGGATCTCCAGGTTGATTCTAATGTATGAACTTTATGCAATTGCTTTTGTTCAGTTGAAACATACACTTATGGAATCTGCTTTTTTTTACACTGGAAGCTCAAGTCTTTAAATCATTGTCTTTGTTTGTTGCGTTGAATCTAAGATGGTTTCTTTTGTTCGGTGGTGCCATAGGATTGAAAGACATTAGTGACAAGAAGATTCTTGTGGATATGTTGTTGTGGGCGGTGGACAACCCCGCGCCTGCTACCCTTATGCTTATCTCGGGTGAACGGGACTTCTCGAATGCGCTTCACCAGTTGAGCATGCGGAAGTACAACGTCCTTTTAGCGCAGCCTCAGAAGGCATCAGCACCGCTAATTGCTGCAGCAAAGATGGTGTGGCTATGGACAAGCCTTGCAGCAGGAGGACATCCTCTCACACGAGGTGAATCCTCAGGACTTATTGCAGATGGATGTTATGCTTCTGATTCTGAAACATTGTATCATTCTGTTTCTGGGCGAGCTGTTTCCAGGTCAATGTTGAGTTTAGATTCCGAAAATGGAAGAATTGGTGATAGTGAAAATAGAGGAGACTACACTTTATTTTCTACAAATCAGTTTGTGCAATTGGACATTATAAGAAACAAGCTTCCGAGTATTGGAGGCACGAGTGGCTTTGTCAGGGTCTGTGCATTATGCAATGTTGTTTGCTATAGCTTGGAGACTTTCTCGGCCCATCTCTCTGGTAAAAGGCACACAGTTCAGGTAAACCAACCATCGATTCTAGCATTCTGAACCAGAAGAAATGTTGGTTTACCATCTTTCATTTGTACATTTTCTTTTCTCCTTCCGCCCAGTGTAGCAATTGTTTTGCCGCCTGTTGGCTATAGGGTCTATCATAGTATATCAAATTAAACCTAAAGCTTTGATTTGTTTCTAGTCTAGCGACAAATTTAGGCATCTAATGATCGTATTTTGAGGAATCTCATGAAAAACTTCTTGAAAGTAGTTACGTTATCTCACTCGAGGGAAAGAATATATTAATCGAAGCATATTCTTTCTTTGTGTAGGTGACTTTAGTACTCAGCGGGGGAGCAGGGCCTTTCATTGCGTTGGTGAGAGCTCAGGTCTGTGGTTCGACCAAACCCATCAAGAAACCAAAGCTTGTGAAGCCTGTGTGGTGCAGTATCTGCCAGATAAGCTGCAACAGCACGGTTGTGTATGCAAATCACGTATTAGGACAAAAACACCAAATGAACTTGGAACTGAAGTTGGGCAAAGCCAAAAACATATCGAAAGAAACGACTGAGGAAGATGTGGATACGAAGAGGAAGAAGGTGATTGAAGGCGGGGCTGACCCAGGTGCGGTTAGGGTTTGTAGTTTGTGCACTGTGGTGTGCAATAGTCAAATCGTCTTTGAGTCTCATCTAAGAGGTCTGAAGCATGCTGCAATGGTGAAGAACCAAGCTGCAGGGGGCTAGTTGATATAACTTTGGGATTTTATTTTTCAAGTTTTGACCCCACAGTTTTGGGATTTTTTTAAATTCGGGTATCTAATTTTGTGAAGTCTCTTTTCCCTACCATCTCTCTCGTATGTGAAAAATTAAATTTGGTTAATAATGTGTAAGGAAAACAGGTATTTGTTTTAATTCTTTCCTAATTATTACATGTAAAACAACATTCTTAAATGAATAAAAAAATCCAAGTAATGACATGTTGCTTCCAACAAGTTCCGGTTGTATTGTATCTTCAGTGTCGGAGGTCCATTATTAACTTAACTGGTTCTCCGACCCGACCCGACCCGACCCGACCCGGTTATCTTTTAAAAATAAACCCGGCGTCATTGCCTTCTTGTTTTCATCATCTCGATTAACGAATTAGGATCGAAACCTCCATATACAAGCTTCCTCTTTGCTTCGATCAATACACCGCCGGAGGTTTTCTGGGTAGAATTTGGTTGCTCTGCGAAGGTAAAGTCTTTTCCTCTGCTCATGACCATGTGAATAATCACGCGTCTATGTATTTCGTGTATATATGCTTTTGTAGATTCATCTGTGTTCGTCCAGTTTCTTCTCGCGTTCCTTTCTCCCGGTTCAATCCCATAGAGAAATTCATTGTTTTGATTTGAATTTCGTGCCGTTTCTTTTCTTTTCGATAAGCCCTCGTCGATGCTTTTGAAACGAATTTCATCCTTCGTTGATGAGCTGGGTCGAAGTCTAGTACCTGTAGGTGTAAAATTGCTTCAGGAGCAAGCTTTTTTTGCCGATATACATAATCCATCCTATGTTTCTGTTTGCCTAAGATTCTTCAGCTTTTGTTCTGTTAGTAAGATAGGTCCCTTTGATGAAAGATCAACTGCAGACATTCCTAAGCTTATTTATTTGCTTAAAGGAATAACGGAAACAGCTTTTGTTCTGTTTGTATTTAGCTCTAGTGCCTCTTCTTCAGACAAAGCTAATAACCGTTCCTGTGATGTTGAAATCTTCGTGAGTCTCTCGTTTAACCTGGAATGTACTTTTTTAGCCGGATAATGAGTTAAAACAGTCTATTCCCATCTTAGAGTTAGCAATATTTGGGTCTTTCTCAGTCACTTATAGAAGAACAGAAGTGTATCTATAGTCTTCATATGTTCCAGTTGCTGATAGATCATTCATTGCCTTGGCAGTTCCTCAAGTTCATTTAGCTGTAAATGTCGGGTAGCTCGGGAAGCAGCTGTGTGAGTAGCTCTAGAAGTGATAGTGAGAATGCATTGGATTTTGAGGAGCTTGTGCAGATCGAGACAAGATGCAGAGAGGTAAATTTTTATTACCCATTTGTTCTAATTTTCAAAAAGTGAAAGGTCAACTGGGTTTTCATTATAGAGCAGTTCAGACTTTGAGGTTTACTGTTTTAACATTTGGCTTTGTGATCGTTCTTTCGTATCTGTCATTGCAGCTAAGAAAAGAGAAGGAGATGCTAAGAAAATCACAGCCTCATAGCATTGAACTTGTTAGAGTAGTATTCTTCTTGATATTAGTTTGAAGTACTCTTGGCAAGTATTTTTTTCATTCTCTTGATTGATTTTTCTGTCACTTATCCTATTTTTACCACAGAGTCTGGAAGTACATATGAAATCACTGTCAGAATCTCGTTTAGAAGATAAGAAGAGAATTCAGACGTTGGAGAAAGAGTTGTTGAACTGTTATCAAGAAATTGGTAATGTCTCTTCAGTCTATCTCAACTTAAGTCTCAGCATATGTCTTGCAAGCTAACTTCTTCTTAGATTTTTCCTTGCAGATTACTTGCAAGATCAGTTAAATTTGAGAAACAAAGAAGTGAATTATCTCGCCGAACATGTTCACACTATTGAAGTCAAGTTAGCAGAATCTGGACATTTAGAAGAACAAGTTAGCAGTTTGCGGAAGGAGCTGTGCAAGTTACAGTCCGAGCATTTGTTATTATTGCAAGAGCTTGAGACCAAAGAAACAGAACTTCAATGCTCAACATGTTCTGTAGAGAAACTGGAGGAATCAATCTCATCGTTAACACTAGAGTCGCAATGTGAAATAGAAAGCATGAAACTTGATATTATAGCGTTGGAGCAGGCACTCTTTGATGCTAAGAAAATTCAAGAAGAAAGTGTTCATGAAAAAGATCAATTAAGAGAAATAATTGAGGAGCTTCGGCTCCAGTCTCGAGAGGCACAAGAGAATATCAGGCACTTAGAGAAGCAAAACAAAGTGCTGAGTGAGAGATATGCTACTACTGAAACTATCAAACTGCCTCTAAATGTGGAGTGTTTCTTCAATGAATTAAACCGTGAGCTTCCACTGTCCAAAGAAGTCAGGTAATTCCAACTTGGACAGTTGTTTTACGGGTTAATTCTAGCTAATTTTCACTTTCTGATAACTCTGAATTGTGTTAATAGAGAGTGTTTTGATGCTCATGACTCTGAATTGTGTAAATAGAGAGTGTTTCGAAGCAATCAACGAGAAACTAGAAGGTCCACCGGATGTGAATTTGACTGAGAAGATGGAGGATATGACAAAGCGGATAGACCAATATGAAAATCTTATTGAGCAGCTGAAGGTATCTGCAAACATTTTGAGGATCATCACATAAATTCTTTCCGAGATGAACTTTGATAGTTTACTGCTATTGTTTAATTGATTCGCTGTTATTTCCATACCCTCAGAATGAACTGAGAGAAGAAAAGCTGAAAGCCAAGGAAGAATCTGAGGATCTTGCACAAGAAATGGCTGAATTGAGGTATAAAATGACATGTTTGCTCGAGGAAGAATGTAAACGCCGTGCATCAATCGAACAAGCATCATTACAGAGAATAGCGGAGCTAGAAGGGCAGGTACTGTATCTATATTTTTCATTTTACTGCATACCCGAAGAAGGGGATTCTCTTCTAAGTCTCAGCGACCCTAACTATCTTTTTCTTTTACCAATTTGTTTACCTGTAATCAAAGATGAAGAGAGGGAAGAACACATCCATTACAAGTATGAGTCCAATCTCTAGCATATAAGGCTTTGGCTTTGATGTTAGCTGCCATATTCATCCGTCTGTGCATCTCTAAACAAGGGTCGACATAGTCTTCATTGGCACATCAACATGTTGCCGCGGAAAGTGTTAAGGTTAACCCGTGGTGGCAGTAGTAATAGCAGTAGCTTAGGCTGAAAGCACTGGATGGTTGGGAATATAGAGCACCAAAGATTGAATTTTGATGTTGAATCCAATGTCTTATAAGCATATTTTAGTTACAAGTGAAGTGAATATAGAGCACCAAAGATTGAATTTTGATGTTGAATCCAATGTCTTATAAGCATATTTTAGTTACAAGTGAAGTGAATGTGTACGAGATTCTACATTATTCATGTAGATGAGGTGCTTCTATATGTAAAACATGATTCATCTCTTCTTGAATCAAAAACAGAAACAAAGATTCTTCATGGATAAGTGTGTGCATATACATATTTTATTGATTACTTGTCGATTGTTTTCTCTATGAATAATTTATCACAGTGGTCTCACTTTGGTCTAAGGAATCACGACAACCACCAATGCAAATTCACAACACCATGGTTGTTTCGTCCAATTCAAATTCAAGTTGCTTGATAGTGGTACATTGCATCACTTCACATCCGATTTACAAAACCTATCATTTCATAATTTGTACGTTGGTGGAGAGACGATGACCATTAGAGATGACAAAACTCTCCTTATTTCATATATCGGTTCATTTTCTCATCTTTTGATCATACGAGATATTATTTATACCGATATTTTATGTGTCTCAAATTAAGAAGAACATTATCTACGTACACAAGTTTTATGCCACTAATAATATCTTCATTGAATTTTATTGGGATGATTTTTAGGTGAAAGATCGTCGCATGTGGTATAACTTACAATATATATTGCTAAGGATGGTGTCTATGAGTGGTTGATACAATCCGTAACCAAATAGTCTACTTTTTTGTTTTGCTAGTTTGGTTTCAACTTCAAGAAGAGGGCTTGCTAACTAGCAAGATCGGTTATGCCATAAGTAGAGAGAACTTGTCCTCCTCTCTTTGAAATAAGGGGCATTTATGGTTCTTTCTCCATTTTTTCGTGTCTAAGCCCACTTTTCCGAGTGACAATTCTCGTTTAGATCATCTCGTTTAGACTTTGTTCGCAAAGTCTTTCTTCTCTACCTTGTAATGTTTGCTCTACCAATAAAAGTCACAAGCTTCCATTTTATGTCTTCACAATAGCATCCTCTAAAAGTTCGTTTAGATGTATCATGTAAAAAGATTCTCGTCTAGCTCATTAGAAATTATATTGATGTTCTGCATATATTTACACGCTTCAAACCTCTAGTAGAAACCTAATTTCAAGTCAAAATTAGGACTATCTATAGTGATAACGACGGATAATAAATTGTCTTAACTTCATTTCTTTCAACCTATGGCATTTCTCATCTCATCACCGCCTTACACAATGGTCTATACGAACGTCGTCATTGTCACATAGTCGATATTGGTTTGTCCATTCCATCTCATGTGTCCATGCCTCAACACTTTTGGGTGTTTTCCTTCACCACAACATACTATTAAATCAATAGATTTCCAATTCTCATTGTTTCAAACCAATCCTCATTTGAACCTATTTTCCAAAAATCATCCAACTATGACAAACTTCGAACATTCGTATGCCTTTGTTATCCTTGGATGTGACCCTATACCTCTCACTAACTAGAATCTCGTTTCAAACTGTGTATTTTTCTTAGTTACACATCCACCCAAAACGCTTATTTATGTCTTGATCAAATCATCACTCGAATGTACATATCAAGAAACGCTACTTTCCTTGAGTAAGTTTTCTTTTACGATGAATCTACAAAATATATATTCACCCAAGAATCGAGGCACACATCCCCCTCACTGACAATAATCAACCACTCTTTCATCCTATTTATGTGAGTCACTCACCACCTCATAATACACCTCTCATGGAACCTCCAGGTAAAGAAGCCCTCTAGTCGATCCAATACCAATAACTTTCGCCATCTTAGAGAGACGAGAACGTCTGAGCCTCTACCAACAACACAATCCATCGAGGTTACACCCCTTTTGGTCAATCATCATCCCATAGTCACAAAAGAAAATAACAACGTTTTCAAGCTATCTAAAAATATGCTTAACTTGTATCTTATCGGCCACATGAAAAAGAGCCAACTACAACCACAAAGATACTCAAAAGTTCACAGTGGAAAATCGCTCTGAGTTTAAAGTTTGATGATCTAGTCCATAATCAAACATAAGAATTGATTCCATCAAATGAGGCATAAAATATTGTTGAGTGCAAATAGACTTTTCGCATCAAATGGAAATCCGATGGCACGATTGATAGATACAAGGCACAATTAGTTGCAAAAAAGATTTCATCAACACACATAAGTTGACTACCATGAGACGTTTAGTCTTGTGGTAAAGGCAGACACTATTCAAGTTTTTCTAAGCCTTGTTGTTCTTTCAAATTGGCCACTTAAGAAACTTGATGTCACCTATGCATTTCTTCAAGAGGATTTAAGTGAGGAAGTATATATGTTTCAACCACTTGGGATTATTGATCGTGATTATCCATAGCAAACTCAAGAAAGCTATATATGGTTTTAAGCAAGCTCCGAAGGCATGGTATTCACAACTTTGGAAGTTTTTGCTTTCACAAGGCTTTGTTAACTCATTAGCGGATGAATCCCTTTTTATCAAGGGTAAAACTTTTATTCCCACCCAAAGTTTGGGTACTTTGCTTATTCCCCCTCATCTATCACACTCATTCTATTTTCCCCTCATGTATCACCCCTAATCCTATTCCCCCCTCAAGTTTTCTAATTCATCTTATTCCCCCACACTGTTTAAAATTCCCCTCAAGTTTTTTAATTCATCCTATTCCCCCACACTGTTTAAAATTCTGTTAAATAACCAGAATTTTGACCCAAACCCTAAAAAACTATCAATTTTGACCCGATTTTATACCCAATTTTGACCCGACCCGACCAAAATTAAAATTGAATTAAATCTGGTTTACCCAATTATTAACCCGGTCCGGTTTAATATAATTTTGACCGGTTTACTGAATTTTGACCCAATTTATTATAATTTTGACCCGGTTTACTGAAATTTTGGCCCGGTTTTGGTGAAATTGACCCGGTTTCTCCCGGTTTTGCTGGAATTTTTATCCGGTTTGCTGAAATTGATCCAGTTTTGTTGAAATTGACCCCGTATATTCGAATATTCACGGGTAACCATATATTTTTTGGATACCCATAGTTCGAAATATAACTACTACTTGGCGCTTCTACACATTTTCTGTTTCGGGTTCAAAATGTTTTTTAAATATATCGCGAATTTTATTTTCATAAATTATTATTTTTCATATTAATATATTAATTATAATATCGTATATATATATATTATATAAATATAAAATGATAAAAAATTTATATACAAAATATTATTACATGAATAGACATGTTTAATCCGAATCCGACCTATTTCAGCAAACGTAATTCAATAGTGATAAAAATTCGAGCAAAACCGGAAAAAATCGAATCAATTTCAACAAAACGGAGTCAATTTCAACAAAACCGGGTCAAAACTGGATCAATTTCAGCAAACCGGATAAAAATTCCAGCAAAACCGGGAGAAAACCGGGTCAATTTCAACAAAACGGGGTCACTTACAACAAAACCGGGTCAAAATCGGATCAATTTTAGCAAACCGGGTGAAAATTCCAGCAAAACCGGGAGAAATCGGGTCAATTTCACCAAAACCGGGCCAAAATTTCAGTAAACCGGGTCAAAATTATAATAAATTGGGTCAAAATTCAGTAAACCGGTCAAAATTATATTAAACCGGACCGGGTTAATAATTGGGTAAACCAGATTTAATTCAATTTTAATTTTGGTCGGGTCGGGTCAAAATTGGGTATAAAATCGGGTCAAAATTGATAGTTTTTTAGGGTTTGGGTCAAAATTCTGGTTATTTAACAGAATTTTAAACAGTGTGGGGGAATAGGATGAATTATAAAACTTGAGGGGGGAATAGGATTAGGGGTGATACATGAGGGGGAAATAGGATAAGTGTGATAGATGAGGGGGAAATAGGATAAGTGTGATAGATGAGGGAGGAATAGGCAAAGTACCCAAACTTTGGGTGGGAATAGGAGTTTTACCCTTTTATCAACAATTGAGGAGATTAGTGATGTCAAAGTGGGTTGGGTTTAATGGGTTAACCCAACCCAACCCATCTAAAATGAAAATGGATTTTGGTTAAATGGGCTTAATGGGTTTTAGACCCATTTATACTCATTTTAATGGGTTAAACTCATTTAACCCATGCGCTCATTTATATTATTATCAGATTCAACTTTAAACCCATTTAATTCGATTTCATTCAATTTCTTCCGATTTCACCTAATTACTCGATTTCACCTACTTTCAACCATATTTCACCCAATTTTACTCGATTTCACCCAATTTTAACCCGATTTCACCTAATTTTAACTCAATTTCACCGAATCTCAACCCAATTTTAAACTAATTCCACCCAATTTTAGCTTGATTTCATCGATTTTTAACCCGATTTCACCCAATTTTAACTCGATTTCATCCAATTTCACCGGATTTCAAATTTATTTCACCCAATTTTAACCCGATTT
>CM071870.1:3989661-4016049 GCA_036759665.1 Gynandropsis gynandra
ATCTGGGAAGGCTCGGGAAGCATCGGAGAAGAAGGGAAGCACCAATCCGTACACCGGTAACATAATAGGGAAGGTCGAGGCATCGAATTCCTTAGGTTTTATCATGTATAGAATTGTGTTATCTTCTGTTTTCGTTTCTTCCATGAGTGAGTAGAGTCCCTACTGCGGGTAGGGATATCGGATTTGTATGTATGAACGATGTTTCGCGTTAATGCTTAGTTTTATGAATTTATTCTTGATTTACGGTTTTACGCTTAGCAATATCATTCTTACGTTAGTGCTGACCGCTCAACAACATAGGATCTCGACCCTTGCTGGAAGGTTAAGGAACGAATCCGGTCCGCTAAGTAGTAGATTAAGCTTTGGCTAATGAGAATCTGACCGGTCGGTTAGCCATCTTAGTGATAGTGATTGCGGTCATAAAGCTGCCATGGTACATGTTAATCACTGCTGGAAGGTAGGGTTGCATGTATCCATGGTTAGGAGGTTTAGGCTCGGAAGAATCACTCCTCACCGTAGAGCATGAATTTCTCGTTGTCAAGAGTAGGTTATAGATCTATGATCTTTAGTCGTTCTACCATGCAATACCCGGTATCTCGTACACCCGCAGTATTCATCATATCTAGTTTCACACTTACCCTAGTTTCGTTGTCACCATTAGAATAGCTTTAGGTTTAGGTAAATTAGGACCATATCCCCTCTTATCACTTCTCGTCTTAGTTTAGTTTCATTCTTAGTTTAGCTGTATTAGTCCCTGAGATCGATCCTGGTACTACAAGATCCGTATACTTACAGTGAAGTGGATTAGATTATTTATAACTCGCGTTTCCACACATCAAATTCAAACGGATCTGTTGGGCTCATGAAAAATAATAATTATTTTTAAAAGGGAAAAAGAAATCCAACCCGTTATTGTCTTTGAATAGTTTCTGGTCAGTTTCCTCCTCCTTCGTAATCGTACCCAAATACTCAAAACTGTGTGACCGAGTCTTCGCTGAGTCGAATTCTTCTCCTCTGATAATTTATCCATTCTGTTGTTTCATTCGTTTTCTTAGGTTTTTCCTCAGAAGCCCCATCTTTGCTTTCTGGGTTTTACTTCTTCTTTCCAGTCCAGGTACGTAATTCGATTCGCTTCCTTTTTTTGAAAGTTTTTTTTGTCTGTACGTTTTTCTCGTCTAGGTCATAGTTCTCTTGTTGTTCTCATTCATCATGTTGTCTGAAATAATGTTTGGTTTTGGTTTCTTCGTTGTTCGGACTTTGTTTTGTTGTTTGGATTGAGATAATTTTTGTTAATTTTGTGTTTAGTTGTTGGGATCTTCACAGTGATTATGCCTTGTTATGTTCCATTTGTGTAACAAAATTTAAAATTTTCTGTGTGGCTGCCGAGAAAATGCTACGGAGATTTCCTCCTTTTTTGTTGCCGATCCATTACGCCTGAAATAGGTGCTCTGTTTCGATTAGGGCTTAAGTCTTTGTCTCAATTGCTACGTATCTTTGTTAATCTCCACTAGTTGATGAACTTTACAGTTCATCATCTTATAGCCATTTTTGTCTCCTGTTATTCTCTTAGCTTTGAATTCTCTGCATCTTGATGATTTCTGTGTTGTTTCTGCAGGGAAGGTTTATCAGTTCACAGTTCCTTGAGTTCAATCTGAAGCAGCATCTTCCATTTTAACTTTCAGAAATAATGTTTGGTTTGAAGAATTCTCCTGCGAGGATTCCCAAGCATAACTCAGTAGCTCCATCTTCCAAATCAAACCCGTTTGATTCAGATGATGAGTTGGACAATACACAAACCCTGAAGTCATCGAAGAAGACGTCAATTGAACCCTCTTTGGCCACAGCCAATTTCAGCACGAACCCTTTTGACGATGAAGAGGTTGAGCAAGGATATACTTCGTCGAAACATTCATGGACTTTGGATCCGAAGAGCCGGTACAAGAATGATTTCCGTGATTCGGGAGGCATGGAAAATCAGTCAGTTCAGGAGCTTGAGAACTATGCAGTATACAAGGCTGAAGAAACCACAAAATCTGTAAATGGGTGTCTGAAGATAGCGGAAGAAATAAGATCAGATGCTACCAAAACTTTGGTAAAGCTACATGAACAGGGTGAGCAAATCACAAGGGCACACCATAAAGCCATTGAGGTTGATCGTGATTTAAGTCGGGTAAGCCTTTGTGTTCCTTTTGTAAACGGAAAAGTTCCACATTGAGGTCATTAACTGTGAGATATTGAAGCTAGGAAAACGAGTATATCCATCAGGTCTCAAGCTTGAGATATTAAGCTGATCCTAACTCAAACTCAATGTGTACCCATATTGCCACCCTTAATCTGCTGTGTTTGGAAGAAATAGGTTCTTCTATATCTATTTTGTGGAATTCTTTTTATATATATATATATATATATTCATTGCAATGTCCGATTTGTACTGTTTTAATATGAAATTTTCCTCTTCCCCTGAAGAGGTGTGGTGTTGATGAATTTTGTTTTGGTTTTGCAGGGTGAAAAGCTTCTTGGAAGCCTTGGAGGCATGTTTTCAAGGACTTGGAAGCCAAAGAAGACTCGTCCTATTACTGGTCCTATTGTAACTAGAGGTTTACTACTCTAAAAACACTCCTAAAATCATCTCTCATATGTGTTACTTTACCCGACTATTCAATTCAATTCCATTTTCGATTAGATGATTCACCAAAGAGAAGAGTGAACCACATAGAGCAGAGAGAAAAGCTGGGACTGAACGCCGCTCCCAAGGCACATTCAAGAACCAGGTCGCCTCTTCCTGAACCAATCGATGCCTACCAGAAAATAGAGGTCTGAATTTCTCTCCTTTTTCCTTCAAGTAGAATATTTCTTACGACCGCTCGGATTTGAATCGTTCATGCAATTCTGTTCCGTCTCATGTTGAGTGAATGCTTGAAAAAGATCCAAACTTGGAGTTGTATTGCCACTCCTGAGCGATGTAACTGTTGGAAATTGGCATTTTTGATAGACCAAATATGTGGGATTGTGTTCTTAAACAGGTTGAGAAAGTGAAGCAAGATGATGCCCTTTCGGATTTGAGTGATATGCTTGGCGAACTGAAGAACATGGCTGTTGATATGGGATCTGAAATCGAAAGGTTTCTATTAAACATATCTTTCTTGTGATCCATACATTCACAAGATTTCGGTTTTTGCTGATCAAACTGTTTTTTTTATGGACATTATAGGCAAAATAAAGGACTCGATCATCTTCACGACGATATCACTGAGCTCAACTTCAGGGTGAAGCAATCAAACCAACGCACTCGACGCTTGCTCGGGAAGTAGGAATATATGCAGAATTATGAAGTCATTCATTCACACCGACTCTTGTTTTCAGATTCTCTATTTCTGTCATGGGTACAAAAACAACATGCAGATGTTGCTTGCTTGGCTCTTATCATATTATTACCATATTAATCTTCATGACCAATCTGTTTATCATCAAGAAACAAGAGTGATCTAAACGATTTAGCAATGACAACAGTGTCCTATTCGCTTGACAATGTCTTGTAGCAGCAATCTAGCTTATCTGGTTACAAGAAATTGAAAATGTTTTTTTATAAGGACAACGATCACCATAGAGATAAAGATTGAATCTTTGAATTATATGTAACAAGAAGTTCATCAGAATTGCAAGAAACATGAACTGACATAGACCACTCAAAAGTAACAAGAAACTCAACCTACAAAAGAACGATTACTCAAAAGATTTGGAACGAGAGGGCATACTGCAGGAATTGTTATTATCTATTGGAGCTTGATGTCCATGATGCTCTTGGTCTTTGGAGCGTAAAGCGAGTATACAACTGCCTGCCGCTTTGCAACTTCCAGCTGTGCCTTCCCTTCTGCAAAGGCAGTAGATACCTTCTCTGGGTCTGTGAGATTCTGATTCTGGCGGAATCCCTCTATCGTCCTTCGCTTTGTGTACTCTCTAATGTTGTAGTCCCGGAATTCGCGTGCCACCCGGAACAGGGATCGGCAGAGGTGGAGGACTTCACTTCTTGATGGAGCAGCCATTATAAGTTAAGGAAATTAACCCTTTATAGCTCAGGAGCCTGAATCTGCAAGGATTTTCCAGCTCAAGGAAACTGAGACTTAAAAACACAACGCTTTCGCATGCTTACTAATCGTAGTATCATCCATTGAAACGACAAGAAGCATTGCTGACTTTCAGAAACTGCGTTTAAGGGTCGATTTTGAAACCTCTATAGAAGAATTAATGCACTCAGAAAACCCTTATGACAATCAACCAGAGAACTTCATGAACACAACTCCAACTTTCATCACCGATATACATGATTCAGACTCCAATTTCCATGAGAATCAGAAAAATTCATATCAGAACAAACGAACAATCACATATATATAAATCCCGAGAAAAAAATCAATACCGTACACAAACCAACCAATTTCGCAGAAAGATACACCAAAATAGAACCCAGTAAGGCGAAGCCATGGACATACCGGGTTAAAAAAAACGAAAAAAAATCCGAAGAGCGAATGACTAACCCAAGCGACGGCGTCTCCGGGAAGTCGGGGAAAGTTCAGAGCGTTCGTCGGAGATTATAGAAAGTCCGACAATGTAGCGCCGACTCTGACCTTGCAGCACAAGAGGTGCATCGAACGAATGGGCCGTAATGTTGGGCCACTTTGAAGGCCCATTAACTCGGGTCGTTTGTTCGTTTCCGCTCTAAATTTAGAAGCCACGTGTATATTCTCTATAAATAGTATTATTCTCCTTTCTCTGACAAGCCCCCTTCCCTGTCGAATTTGAACTCATCCCATTCCGAAACCCTAATTTTCTTCAGCGGTCGATCTCTCTGAAACACACCTCTCGCGATCTCTGATTTTCTCTTTCAGTTGGATTCTACCTTTTCAGGTTCTTTTCTTCTCTATTCGGGTTTCTCACTCTTCTAATCCCGTTTCGATTCCGTATGTGTGTTTATGAATTTTGATTACTGTGCGTTTAATTCGATGCATATCGGTGAATTTCTCTTGATCAATTGTTCTTTGTGTCGGTTTGGATATTTTTGCATATAGGAGGTTTGAGGCATACGTCGGTAGCGAAGTGGCAATTGTGTTCATGAGGTTTTATTGATTTGTTAGCTTCGAGTTTCAATTTGGTTCTCCTAGGGGTGTGTTTTAGTTCCTTGATTCGATTCTTAAATACTGAATCTCGTGCCTTGGAAAATTTTTACACTTATTAGAATCGATTTTTGAAACCCTACTGCCTTTATTTGCTGTGTCGTTAACTCACTTTTAACTTCCTGGAATTTGGAACACTTGCTTTGCTTTGATGATTTATTTGTCTGTTTTATTGGAAATATACTAATCGCCTCTGTATGTTGTACTTTTCCTACATGTTCTCTTATTTCTACTCGTGATATTTATTTGATTACCATTTCTACCTACGCATTCAAGATGGTTTCACAAATTTAACCTTATCGTTCTTTCTGTATGCAGGGTTGGTAATTCCCAGCAGCATTGTTCGCAACTGTCTTCGTCTGTTTTCTGGGTCAAACACTAAGGTCCAACTAGGTTGTGTGACTGTCTCGATGTTGTCCCCAACCTTATTGCATATAGATCCAGGTTTTGTCTGATTCTTTCTCAATTTCCTCTCGTCAATAGGATTCTCTGTAAACCATCAGGCTCTTATTCCAACAAAAGTAATGTTCATATTCTCTTCACTGTCTATGTCTCTCATTGTGATCCGTCAAAATCTCCGTGCTTTTGGACCTGGGTTGAATCCTTCTTTCCCTTACTGCATCGCTAATCACTCAATTGGTTCCCGTTAAGTGAAGGTTATAGATTTTGCTGTCCTTCTCATTCGGATTATGTAAATCTGCGTCCTTCAGTTCCTAGTTTGGAAATTGTTGCAGATTTCTAGCCAGAAGTAGTGCCTCCTTCCGTGACATTATAGTGTAAGATTGGCTTACAAAAATCATGTAAATCTGTGCCCACATAGATTGTGGCAGGTTTTAAAGTAACTTTTCCTTGAGTCTTCCTTTCCTGAATAGATTCTCTAAGTCCATAAACTTCCTTCCTTTCTACTTTAGTTTCATTTTACCATAGTTCCTAAGAAAGAGAACCAAATGCTCCAAGAGCAGCCAGTTCCGTTCTCACTCCGTCGCAATTCCCTAAGGCGCCGGTCTCCCAGACCAGGCGTTGACAGAGACGACAGAGGCTGGACCCTGCTACATGTCAAAGCCCGGAAGGGTGATCTCAAAGCTGTTAAAGAACTCCTTGATCAGGGGATGGATGTAAATGCACCTGCGTGGGGACCCAAATCAAAAGGGGTGACCCCTCTTCACCTTGCAGCCAAGGGAGGCCACATCGAAGTCATGGATGAGCTTCTTGAGCGTGGAGCCAACATCGAAGCTAGAACCTGGGGTGCATGTGGTTGGACTCCACTCCATGCTGCAGCCTATGAACGGAAAAGAGAAGCAGTAAAGTTTCTGGTGGAGAACGGTGCTTTCTTGCCTGATGACATAAGCGATTGCAGGTTTAATCCGCCACTGCATTACTGCCCAGGCCTGGAATGGGCTTACGAAGAAATGAAGAAACTCAACGAGTCAACAACTTCATCTTCTTGCGGAGACGCTTCTAGCAGCTCAGGGAGCTGCTGATCTTGTTTTGTTCCCTTGTGATATCTGTTACAGAGTGGTTTTTCACTGAGTCGTTAGAGTCAGACCCTTGTGTGTGGGATTGTGGTTTTGTTATTCGGTCTCTTCGAAACTGTCGTGGTTTGTGGCAATACATTGGTCGGTTATTATAAAACTCTTTTTGATGAGTTTGTAACTTGCATACACACTATATGTCAACCTTGGTTTCGGATTATGTATTGGATTAGTTAAGCGATGGTTAGTCTCCTCATTTGCGGTATCTTGCTTGTATGCTCTTGGGCAGTCCAAAAACCCTTAAGCGAGATGGTTAGTCTCCTCATTTGCGGTGTCTTTCTTCTTTTTTATTAAATGCTCCTCAACGGACCCCCCCGGGTTCTTGATACACTTGGAATGTAGCCATTACTGAAACTCATTCCCCTTTTACCAATTTTCATGATTTAGCTCCAAAGTTGGATATTTCTTCTCTGGGTTCGCCTGGGATTTTGAGAGAATTATATATTTGTGGTGAAAGTTTTTTTTATGAAACATTTTGTTATGTGAATTCGACAAGGGTTCTGTATTTAATAGTTGCTTCTTCGCCTTGCATACGTCAAGAATCTTCTGTAGCATTCACGAAACCTACTTCATGATGAAATCGAGAGTTGTGATCCAATACCATAATAAATCCGCTAGTTATTGTGTTTAGCTGCGCAATTTTCCTTTTCCAAGTTAAAGCCGTACGACTTCCATCCAACTCGTTTTGTACTCAAACCTTTTTGTTTAATGCTCATTTGATAGCTTTTACTTTAGTAACGTAGCCAAGTTAAGATCTTCTTATTGTAAGCGAGTGGGCATAAATTTGGTTCAATAGATTGACAATCGAATTTGCTACTTTACTTATAGTGTAAAGCATTTTTCTTTCAGTTGGTTATTGGGGATCTTCTATCCCTTGGCGTCTATGGTTATTATTCGTGTTGTGTTAGTCAAAATTTCCTATTATGCCGGTGAAAGCACTAAATGTGTCTGAAATAAGTCTTATTTTTTTTTATTTGAATAAGTTCAGTGTAAGATCTAGTCTTACGGGAGACATGTTTACATAATGGCCTATTTATTATGGTCACGTTCTCCACTTCTTTTGTTTTTATAAATAGAGAAATAATACATGAATAAACTCATATCTTTTGAGCATAACTCTCTGTGTCTACTGAGTTTTCTAACACTTGGTATCAGAGCGATCCAAATAGCAATGTCAGTCCCGGCGGATAGAGTTTATCGTCGTGTTTCACTCTCCCCTCCACCACGTTGTGATGATGGCGGCCACGAACACGTCATCGAACGTATCATTGAGAAGACGACGGCTTCGATCGTCTATCCCATGCTCACACGCACAAACTACATCGAGTGGTCCCTTGTCATCCGTGTGAACCTACAAGCTCAGGGTCTATGGGAGGCCATCGACCCTGGTCACGTTGACTATCGTGATGATCGGAACGCACTCGCCGCACTCCTCCGTTCGGTGCGACAAGAGATGCAGGCGGGGCTAGCTGTAAAGGCCTCTGCAAGGGAGGCGTGGATGCGATTAAGAGTGTTCGAGTTGGCGTCGAGCGCGTCAAGGAGGCTAACATTGAAAGGCTTCGCCAAGATTTCGCCGAGATCACATTCGAGACCAGTGAGAGTGTCGAGGATTTTTCTTTGCGTATCACCACCCTCGCCAACAAGCTACGTGTGCTCGGTGACGACATCTCAGACAAGGAGGTAGTGATGAAAATGTTGCATTCTGTACCGGAGTATCTCGAGCAAGTGGCTATATCCATCGAGACCCTCCTCGATTTGAACACAATTTCAATCGAGAAAGCTCTAGTCGTCTACGGGCTGTTGAGCAAAGGAAGAGGTCAGCCTCGAACCCGCAAAAGGACAACAACGGCCGTCTTCTTCTCACTGAAGAATGGCTCTCGCGTTTGCAGATTCACGAACATGGAGGCTTCCATGGCAGACCCAGCGGTGGTGGTCGCAACACACGTCGCGGTTGAGGAAAAGGGTGTGGCGGAGGTGAAGCAAGTAATCGAGAAACACGAGACAACACCACACGTCGAGAAAGGCCAAATATTACTTGTTATAATTGTGGCAAAGTTGGACATTTGGCCAAAGATTGTTGGTCAAGGCAAAAAAGAAATGGACAAGCCCATTTGGTGGAAGAAGATGAAGATGAGTCCACGTTGCTTTTAGTGGAGGAGTTTTTGACATGTGGTTCTCCATCACCGACACCACACCTAAGCTCACCTTCATCATCAACGCCACCACAACCAGATATTTATCACTTGACACATTCCACTGTTCAATCTTCCTTCACAAAACATCAGGGGAGCGTACACCTATTGGAGAGAATTCACAATCCAGATCAAGGACAAGGGGGAGAAGGACCATCGACGATGGGTCATCGACTCCGACGCCACAAATCATATGACGGGAGCTCGAACCGCTTTCTTCGATCTCAACACTTGCATCTCAGGCACTGTGAAGTTTGGCGACGGGTCTGTGGTTCAGATCGAGGGATGCAGAACAGTGCTCTTCAATTGCAAAAATGGAGAGCACCGATCACTCACCGGAGTCTACTACATACCTAAACTGGCGACGAACATTATGAGTGTTGGACAGCTTGATGAGAATGGGTACCAGATTCTCATTGAAGATGGTGTCATGAGAATACGAGACCAAGATCGGCGCCTTCTTGCGAAAGTAGCTCGTGCCCCGAATCGACTGTATACGCTCAACCTCAACATCGCACGACCAATTTTTCTCGCAGCAAGGGGACGGAGGAAACCTGGAGATGGCACTCGCGTTTTGGTCACCTAAACTTTTCGGCGCTACGCAAAATGGCACAAGAAGGGCTAGTATAAGGGCTGCCTCAGATGGAACAAGTAGACCAGCTCTGCGATGCCTGTATCGCTGTCAAACATCGTCGAACGCCCTTCCCGAAAGAAGCGGAATGGAGAGCCAAGCATCCCCGTGAGCTTGTACACGAAGATCTTTGTGGACCGATCATGCCAGCGACCCCCGGAGGCAAGAAATTGTTTCTCTTGCTTGTCGAAGACTTCAACAGATTCATGTGGATTGAGTTGTTGCCATCCAAGGACCGAACACCGACTGCAATCAAGCGTGCCCAGGCTACAGCAGAGACACAAAGTGGTCAGAGAATGAGTTATCTCCGCACTGATCGCGGGGGAGAGTTCATGTCTGCTAGTTTCGCCGAACACTGCATCGTCTCAGGGGTTCAACGCCAGTTCACTGCACCTTACTCACCGTAACAAAATGGTGTGGTGGAATGACGCAATCAGTCAATAGTAGCAACCGCACGAAGCATGATGAAGGCCAAGCGACTGAGGGTTACTTCTGGGGAGAAGCTGTGGCGACGGCGGTCTACTTGCTTAACAGGTCGCCAACAAAGAGTTTGGAAGGAACGGCACCCTTTGAAGCCTGGTACGGGAAGAAACCAGATGTCCATCACTTGCGCACATTCGGCTGTATCGCCTATATCAAGAACACTCTACCGAACCTAAAGAAGCTTAACGATCGGAGTACTAAAATGATATTCGTCGGCTATGAACCTGGTTCAAAGGCGTATCGCGCATATGATTCCACAACAAAGCGTGTGCATATCACTCGAGATGCAGTCTTTGATGAGCTCGCGCAATGGGTTTGGAATGACAACGAAGATGGCAGAGAACCCGTCAACATCGAGCCGTTCAGAGTCGAGTACACAACTACAACCGAAGTCAGTGTTGTTCACATTGAAGAGGGAGAAAACATGAGTTCGGCTACAGCAAGTCCAGGGATACCTATTGGCGGGCAAACACCATTACCACTACAAATAGAGTTCGCCACACCACCAGACACAACCCCCAATCTGGATGCAAATCATGATGGCGCACCTCTCTGATTTCGCAGAATAAACAACATCTTAGGTGATGCGGTGGTGCCTGGGTTGGCGCAACGAGAATTCCATGGAGAGCTCAATGCGATAATCACAGAAGAGCCATCCACATTTTCTGAAGCGAAAGTGGAACAATGTTAGAGAACGACTATGGTTGAGGAGCTACGCTCAATCGAAGATAACAACACATGGGATCCCGTTGATCTCTCGGCCAGACACCGAGCCATTGGTTTGACGTGGGTGTACAAGGCAAAGCGCGACGAACACGGGCACTTCATCAAACACAAGGCACGACTCGTCGCAAAAGGGTATGTACAACAACACGGAATCGATTTTGAAGAAGTATATGCTCCGGTGGCTAGGATTGAATCTGTGAGGATGATTCTTGCAGTAGCTGCGCACGAAGGCTTGCAAGTCCATCACATGGACGTCAAATCGGCTTTCTTAAATGGCAACCTCAACAAAGAGGTGTACGTGCAACAACCACATGGTTTCTCCATTGGCAGGGAAGATCAAGTGTTGAAGCTCAGGAAAGCTTTATATGGGCTTCGGCAGGCTCCACGGGCCTGGAATGCAAATAGGAGTCATCAACGTTCAGACAAGCGAAACAAGGCCTTAGGGGAGAATGTCTGAAATAAGTCTTGTTTTTTTTCTTATTTGAATAAGTCCAGTGTAAGATCTAGTCTTACGGGAGACATGTTTACATAATGACCTATTTATTATGGCCATGTTCTCCACTGCTTTTGTTTTTATAAATAGAGAAATAATACATGAATAAGCTCATACCTTTTGAGCATAACTCTCTGTGTTTACTGAGTTTTCTAACAAAATGAGATCAAAACTTCCCTCGGATGGAGAGTTGTCTACTCATGGGTCAGAGATGATCCTTGTGGAGATGGTGACCTCCCACCGTGGTCTGGTGTTACATGTTCAACACAAGGTGACTATATGATCGTCACGAACTGTTAGTTGATGATTAGTTGCAAAAATATTACTTATTTGTTTCACATTACTTCAGTTTTCTTGTTTGTACATCGTTGTTTAACTGAATCTTTTATTTGATTACTCTATTTTACAGAGAAGTTTATGCAGTTTCCATTGTTGGTCTGTTTCCTATCGCAGTAACAAACCTTTTGGATCTGACTAGGCTGTAAGTTATTTATCATTTTGCTTATACCATTATATGTTGCTACTAGATTTCGGATATGTACTTCATCATCGAGGATCAGCAAGTTATTCAATGTTTTCATTGTTTTTCAAATGGTTAGATAGTATGTTGATTTTTCAGGGATCTCCATAACAACAAGCTGACTGGTCCAATTCCTCCACAAATTGGTTGACTGAAACGACTTAAAGTATTGTATATTTATGTTTTAGCCTTTTATTGATTGTGTCAAATATGGATTTGGACCTAATGAATCCCAAAAGCTAGCACAAGAATTTAGGGTTGTCTAGTACTATATATGAGTTCAAACTTCATGTCTTAACCGAGGACGTGTACAAGAAGGTCTTTGCCAATTCCTATCAACATGGTGCACCTCTCGGGCGTGAAAACGCTGTTGACACTTTAACCGAATGAATAGGGATCAATTGATATAAATTGAAATTGAGGAAGAGAATCCATGATGAACGCTTTTTTTGTTCGCTATGATGCGTACTCGCGTGATCGATGGGCGGGGGAATTGCGTGAATGACGAGATCGGCCGGAAAGGCTCTTCCCTCTCTTGATGGCAAATCTTGATTGACTGACACTAGGAACCGATTCGGAGAGAAGCATGGCATAAAATCAAATAGGCTAGGCAAGATTTTCGATAGCGAATTACTTGACTCGATGGAGGGGGGCCCCTCCAACTCAAGCACGAAATCCATGTTGAGTCCACAATCATCGAGAGGGGCACCACCAAGTGAGATCGAGACCTGCACCATGTATAGGGTTCCAAACCTGGCCTTCTTCAAATATCCCATAAAGATAAGGTAGGGGCTTATAAGCTTGATTAACAAGTGAGAAACTTGAATTTGAGAAAGAAGGGGGCGCGCTAGCTGCAATCTTTTTAAAGTGCTAGCGCCCCGGGCTATTTTCTTGAACAAAACTAATAATATAGCACTTTTTTTTTTCAGCTTGATCTGAATCGATTCTACGATTGAATATCATCGGTCTTACTTAGTAGTAGAAAGTCGGAGAGACAGAGAGAGGACTCTATCATACCTGCTAACTCCTAGGATGAGAAGTAGGTCCTTTGTTTTTGGCGGGAATAGTTCCAGCCTTTGTTTGTTGCCCCTAGGTAGAGTGAGTCTACTTAGCAAACAAACAGGCAGGACGCAGAGATCGATTGATCAATATGAATCTCGAAAGTGGATGGTTGACCTTAGCCCCTGGTCTTGGAGGCTCTCCGGCCGGGGAGGGGCTTGCTATCGAAACCTCCCGGGAATGTCGAACTCTTTTTTGTTCGATCTTAGGTTGGCCCAAAGAACGAGAGTCGGCTTTCGACAGGGAGTTCTTCCTCAGTAGCTCAGTTGTAGAGCGGTCAACTGTTTAACTGATTGGTCGTAGGTTCAAATCCTACTTGGGGAGAATTGTTAGTTATCGCTTTTCTAACCTAACGACCCCTATCCTTCTCCTTTGTTTCTAAACTAGCAGAATCGTGGGACATCAAAAGTGGAAAGTTGATTGTTGGTTTTTATTCCTCACTCTCGTATAGGTGAACTTGGTTCGTTCAATTCTTAGGAAGAAGAAGGCTGGGAATAAATGGGAAGACTGGAGTAGTATCTCTTCATTAGTCGGAAGGAATTTGTCTCCACTAGCCTCATTCAAAAAACAAAATAATCCGAACAAACAAGAAAAGAGTTACTCTTTAGGTAGGATAGTGCGATGTAGTCCAATGGCTAAAGATCTGTCGGCTTCTTGTAGACTGAACTCTCTTTAGGCTCAGAGTGGTGGGATGGTTGAAATTTTCTTCGCCACTAGTGGCAACGAAGTTCTTGGTAGGGGAAGGAGGATCTCCAGTCATTTCATTCATTCAGTGCCTGCGGTGAGGCGCGACCCACAACAAAGGGGGAAAGCTTGCTTACTGTAGCCCTCTTTAAGTAGACTAGGCTTGGTAAGCGTAAGCTATTTAAGCACGCTCGAGAAGGGTAGGCTCGCAGCTTCGCCAGAAGCGACGAAAGGGGCTGGAAAAGGCCGACGACTACATGAGGAAAAAAAACCCTTGCTTTACAAAGATTGTTATGAATTGACTAAATGACTAGATTCTCCCAGAGCGCTAGCTAAGCTAATAAATAGTATTAGTTCCCTTCAATCAAATCAAGAAGTTTATTTTATTGATTGATTCAAGGCTTAGCCCTCCTTCTTAGAACCCATTGAGGGGGCCTCGGCCCGAGAACGGGAGAGTGGCCGAGTGGTCAAAAGCGGCAGACTGTAAATCTGTTGAAGATTTTCTATGTAGGTTCGAATCCTGCATCTCCCACTTGTTGTAGACTGAAGAGAAGATAAAGGAGGCATTCGTCATCGTAGAAAGGCCCACCGAGCGAAGCTCTTTCTTTTTTTGTCCGTAAATTGTATCCTATGTTAGTTAGAGAGGTTGGCGAACTACTACGATCAATAGATTCCCCATATATATCCAATCCCAACGGGAATAGAAGCGAGTCGCATCCGACTGGCGCGTGCGTGTAGGAAGGCCGACCATTACATAAGCTAAAAGACTAGGACTACAAGCCAGCCGGAATGCCTCCTTGGTTTTGGACGAAGCCAAGCCGATACATACAATATACGATAGGTGAAGGAAAGACCCCCATTTATTTAATAGTGCCTCAACAAGTTTGATCGAGGATTGGCGAGGAGAGATGGGAAGAAAAGGCTCGGGATGGATTACCCAAAAATTCCCTGGGACCAATGAAAAAAAGATATCTCGGTAACAAAAACCTTAGGGGACTGTATTGGCGAGATCCAACGGTGAACAGCTGCTCAAAAGAAAAACCGCCTGGAAGTCCGAAGACCTTTAGTACCGTACCCCCAGCAGCCTTTGCGCCAAGCAAGACCGCCCTTGTCCCTTTCCTTTCTCCATTCTGCCTCTTTCATGTTTTATTCCGCAAAGCTAAAGTGGTTCGTATGCCTTATTTTACCTACTTGACGAAAGGGAATGCACTTTGTTTCGTTTCCGGGTTTTTTATGGATTGGATTCAGTCAGCGTCACGACATAATAAAAAAAAGGAAGGAGTGAGGCTTTGGTTACCGGGGAATGCTTCCAAAGGCGACCTTCTCGAGTTTCCGGCCTAGATTGAAGTAACCTTTCATCGCCCGAAAGAAGTCACTATCAAACAGCTCGCCCTACTGGTGCGTTCCGCCCGGTAACTAAGAAAGAAATAGGTTTGCGCAACAATTTCAGTGATGAGGTCGAGGGAAGTAGGGCTCCTTTTGACTAAAGATTGGTTCTTCGCTTTCCTTTAGAATGAAAGTAGCTATGAAGCCCCTACCTACAACTTATTTTGTTTGATTCAAAAGGCGAACAACCCCCAACTAGTCATGTAGGATGCGAGGTTTACAAGGTTTGTAGATTTGGATATAATAGCTTACTTATATTATATATTGCTGTGCTACTATTAGACGAAGATCTTCCTATCAATAGATAGGAATTAGTGTTCGATATAGGGGATAGGATCTATCTGCTCTCTCTAAAAAATATTGAAAGAGCAGATATAACGATATAAAATCGGAAGGATAGATAGACATCTAAAGAAAGGGATGTCTATTCTATTCCTCTTTTTTTTATAGAAGAAAAAGATATCTCGTTCATCTATATTTTGTTTATTTATCATTGATTCTATCTATGTATCAAGTCGAATTCGTTTTTGGGTTCCCCGAAGCCACGAATGGATTGGATCGTTTCCGCCAACGAAATGAACGCGGAGCCCATTCCGAATGCTTCTTCGATCTGGAAGTTCTCGTGAAGAGAATAAGATGCTTCTCCCCCTCCCTCTGTCTTTTTTCGCTTTGCTAATCTTTTCGGGGGCCAGGCGGGCGTAGGAGAAAAAAACCTAAGAGAAGATGCTCTTAGGTCTTCTTTTTTTTTAAGTGCAACATAGGAAACCTCTTTTTGTCATCTCTACAGCTTTCTTTCCAGATTTTGTATTGAACGCATGGCGTAGCTAGGACATTCAAATCATGTTTGAGCCTATGTTCAAACAAAACTCATTCCCCTGGTTGGAAAGAATGCCTGCCAAGTTCTGATAAGGGCCCCCGGAAAGGCTCGACGAATGGAGGGAGATGCGGCGGGGGAAGGAAAATACTTTCGAAGATCGAGAGATTTTCTTTCTTTTTCATCGAAAACGAAGAAGGCCGAGGATGGCCTACGGTGCGTGTTATCTAAAGGGAGCACACTTTTTCGACCGTGGTGCTATGATTGCCTTCTCCTCTCCTCGTTCCGCCCACTGGCCTATTGGGATAGCAGCCTTCGGGCTTTGCCTGCCCATTATTATGAAAATATAATAAGAAATTGTGGCTCGGCCCGAGAAAGCGCTGGCAACAAAAGAAAGGAAGGGGTCCATGTAGCTGCTGCGCCCGCCCCTCTTCTTAGTCAATGGGGCAGCAGGTTCGGCATCTACTAGAAAAGAGAGAATCCACTTCAGATAACCACACCTCGACTAGGCAGCGTGTGGAATGGCCGAGAGCGGACCTTTTTGGATATATAATACAAGTCGAGAGTGGAGTTATAGGAACAACCGTCTGATGGAAAACGACTTTCACGTTCGGTTCAGAGAGCACTTTTTTCGTTGAGAATTCCTCATTCCTTTTCGTGTGAATTCCCCAGTGGCTCAAACTTGTGGGTCTATTCAATCTCTCGAGTCCCGAAGAAAACCCCCTCCCCCTTGGACTCCATATCCCTTTTGACTCTATATATGTGGACACCAGGTATCTATGAGGTTTCACCCATCCATGTTACAACATTCCTTTCTATTGCGCCTAAAATCTCGATTTCTGCTAATATTTTACGTGTTTCTATTTATGGTTCCTATGGAGCTACATTGCAACAAATCTTCTTTTTTCTGCAGCATTGCTTCTATGATCTTAGGAGCACTGGCCGCCATGGCCCAAACGAAAGTAAAAAGACCTCTAGCTCATAGTTCAATTGGACATGTAGGTTATATTCGTACTGGTTTCTCATGTGGAACTATAGAAGGAATTCAATCACTACTAATTGGTATCTTTATTTATGCATTAATGACGATGGATGCATTCGCCAAGTTTCAGCATTACGGAAAACCCGTGTTAAATATATAGCGGATTTGGGCGCTCTAGCCAAATCGAATCCTATTTCGGCTATTACCTTCTCCATTACTATGTTCTCATACACAGGAATACCCCCGTTAGCCGGCTTTTGTAGCAAATTCTATTTGTTCTTCTCCGCTTTGGGTTGTGGGGCTTACTTCCTAGCCCCAGTGGGAGTAGTGACTAGCGTTATAGGTCGTTGGGCGGCCGGAAGGGTGCCACGAATAAGTCAGTTTGGACGACCGAAGGCAGTTCTCCGTGCACCGGACACGTAGCTTACCGAATCAGTTGCGACACCGATGGGAATGCATGTTACGAAAGATAAGGTCGAGTCTGATACATCAACCGTCTACTCAATGTCCTTATACGAGTCCACAATCACTACACGAGATGAACCTTGGTTTGGTGAACTGAAGTTTGCCTTAGGTGTAATAAGACTCCCAGTTAATGCGTGCGATCGTATACTGAGGTGCTCCCCGCCGGTTGTTGGAACAACGCAAGCCAGGATGGGCCTGGATTCAGAAAGATGAAGGGCCCAAAAGTCGAAATAGGGGGTTACAAATTCCCCATCTCATTGGGGGCGGAAAACGAATCGACATCTCGATATGATACAACCTTTTCTTTTTTAGTTGGGAAAGAACGGCGAAGTCCATCCGAACCGAACCGTACAGTGAAGAATAAGAGGAGAGCAAAGCGCCAATGGCAAGCGCAGCGCATGCGGAGCAGGCACATACGATATGGCAAATTTCATTGAGAGGAATCAACAAAGAAAAGAAAAACGGGTCAACATCTTAATGTGTATTTGAGGTCCTCGGGCTGAGGAGTGTCCACATGAGTTCGTTGAGGTGTCTACACAGGAATAAAAACCTCTTTTCTATTCTGTCGAGAGTTCGGATTGCTCCGGGAGGAAAGATTTATATTCTTTATAGCCCTTACCAGACCTTATGTAATTTCCTTCGGTTGGGTTAGCTTGTTGGTAGGAAGGGCGGTAGTAGAGTTGCGTCAGGTCCTTCACGTCACTCTACTCTTGGTTTTCCTGGCAGAGATGCCCATTGTTCCCTGCGATAACTCCTCCAATTCCCCTTTTTCCCCTTTGCTTTCTTTATTACTTCTCGTACGTGCCCAGTCTCAACGTCACTTCCAAAACCGCCTTCCCCAGATCTATGAAAGGTGAAAGGTTGAAGGTCCATAAAAGGTAACATGAATGAACAAGTTTCTTTTGTATTCGAGCTGTTGAGGGCCGGAGCTCATATGGATACATTACTTCATTGTTCTATGAGGCCTTGCACAAAGCCCATACTCGGATAGGGTGGCGAAGTGCAAAGATCTGGTCTTTGACAACCCTCGTAAGGACAACAAAACCTATAAACCGATGTGGGGCAACTTATCATAACACTTCCCTCACAGCCAGGCTCGGTCTTGAAGGCAATCGAGGGTCCAACATCGATATATTCAAATCGGAATGAATCTAGCTCTGATACCTTGTCAAATATGGGTTTGGGTCTAATTAATTCCAAAAGCTAGTTGAAGAGTTTAGCTTTATTCAGTACCATATATATGAGTCCAAAGTTTATGTACTAGCCGATGTGGGACAACTTATTTCGTTGCACTGTTTTTACCTGTTGTTTTGGTTTATCCTTTAGGAATGTTGTTTGATTTTGCGAAAATATGTATTCCAAAGAAGTAATTTTGGGAAAATTTTGTGCTCTTTTCCGTCTTCAAAAAGTGTGTATGTTTATATGTTCTTCATTTGATCTCTGACATTATCATTCCTTCTAGAAACTTAAGGTGGAATAAACTACAAGATGTGATTCCTCCAGAACTTGGGGAGCTGAAGAGATTAACACATCTGTAAGTACCCCGCTGACTCTTCTATAGCTCTCAGCAATTTATTCCCTTTGTACAAATTGAAATATTAGTTTCTTCATTGTCCTTTAAAGGTACTTAAGCTTCAATAACTTTAAAGGAGAAATTCCAAAGGAACTGGCTAACCTTCCAAAACACAAAAGTGTGCCGGCCACTGCAGGATGTTTTTGCTCTAGCAAGATAGGATATACAGTAAACACACAGCCTGATTAATGTGAAATGTAGAATGAAACTGGATCTGAGGAGTTTGAAATGATCATCTGTAGACATGTTTTAAGGTTTTACTTTGATCCAAGGATAAAATTTTCCATTCTGAAAAATGAAGAGTCCTGTTTTTGAGGTGAAGGTACATAGAAGGCAACATGTTCAAATCAGGCGTGAACCCTATCGGCACCCACAAAGATCTGGAAGTTTCTGACACGGATTTCTGATATTAAAATTGTATGTAAACACATTTGGTTTAAATATATTCTTCATTCCACTGAAATCAAAAGAGTTACAAAATAAAATACAAAATCAGCATTAAATACAGTTTCCCAAAAAATAAAAATGTACACTTTATTAACCTTTGTCTTCATTAGTTCTTCCTTAAGCAGAGACTCAGGTGTCATGAGCAAGCAGGAGCGTCAAAGTTTGGGAAGACGATGAATGCCATCGACAATGGCGTGATATATAATGGAGATTTCACTCCTTGTTGGATCGGTTCAAGTCTCGGTATGTCTCCAGTGGCCGTTGGATTCAACGGTTTACCATTCAAGAGCATTGTTTTGCTTCTCAAGTTACCATCTTTAGGTGTGAGATGATACTCTTCTCTGAGCAAGTATCCATCTGAAGCCTTGTTTCCTACCCAGGAGACCCTGTTCTTGAGAGTATCCAAGAAGGACTTCTTCCTCAGTTCTACATTCAACACAACGTTCATGCCATTGCGAACGCTAACTGCAAAAGCCGATTGCTTGCTGAAATTTATCAGAAGTATCGTTACGCCCGCCTGAAACAGGTTTATTCACAGTTCACAAGAAGATTTTAGCTCGGTAGGCATATCAGATGGAAACAGGGAGAAAAAACTGAACTTTTTCCTGTATCTGAAAACATAACCAAGAGATAGGAACTCACTTTTCCTTTCGAACAATGGGCGTATGCACGTAGATGTGGCGACACATCTGTCTGAACCGCGAGAACACCTTTTCCCATTAGCCGATGCCAGAGAAGTGCGCTGTTCGGACGAAATATCAGAGAAAAATCGGTTATGTTGAGGGAAAGAAACAGGACAAAAATCAAGATCTTTGTTCTTGCCTGTAATAATCAGGGTTTGGAACAAATGTGTTCTTTTCGAGCAGGCCGTAAAACCCTCCGACTAGTGACTGTCTACAGTAGACCTTAGTGTTACGCTCAGATGACATACCGAGCTGATCCAAGTACCTGCATCGATATAAGGCGAGACATGAATCATTAAGACCGAACAAATCAGGAAGTAGAAATCCACTGGGTTCATCTTGGTTATACCAGAAGCCGTTTACGAAAGTGTCAGAAACATGACGGCCTCCGCTATTGTAGGCTCCACCAGACTCTCCAACCCATGCAGACGCCCACGGGCCATATTCTTGAATGGTTCGATTCACATTCTCAAAGGTTTTCGATTCCCTGCTCAAGTAATCCGGATCCAATATTTTATCCATGAGTTTCGGATCATTTCCTGAAAGATTTGACATTGGTTCACATTTCTGATGCATAATGTGCTTCAACTTTTCATAAAGCAGATTAATCAGTTCTCGGAAAGAAACCTGGACCGAGGTTGTATATATGATGAGTCACGACGTCAAGAACGCCCTGCCCTGAGATCTTAAGAAGCTTGGCGTACCATTCCTGTTCATAGAACCCTCCAGGAGCCAGAAGCGGAGGCATCTTAGGGGAATTCTTGTACAGTTGGTTGATGATATCTCGCAGTACAATCAGATCTTTCCCGTAATGCTCTGCGCTTACGCTTGCACCAACACCACTCCCGCTCAGCTCGTTGCCTAAACAACATCCAAAAACAAAACGAGGAAACTAAGCCAAGCCAAGAAAGACTGAAACGGTTTGTCTTTAGAGAGATCTGGTTCCACATACCAAATTCCCATGAATCTATACGGTAACCCTTTGAGACCGTGTAGTTCATGAAATCTTGAGCATTGGTATGATCCCATGCCCCTCCCCAAGCATTTCCACCGAGTTTATGTCTTCCATATAAGGCATTCAACCCAAATGTCACCAGAGCACTACGCAGTAACAAGAGAAATTGCAAATCAAATGTCTCTATATGTCTATATCGGTTAAAACATGAATAATGAACTCGCTTAAAGTTTTGAACAAAATTTTGGCATTATTTAGGTTCAAGTCCATATTTGATATGAGAATCATGATCCTTGATTGGATAGGTGTATCAAGGCCATTAACTTACCCGGTTTCACTCATGAAGCGGTTGAGCTCATCCCATCGTTTCATGTGTAAGCATCCCTTGGAAAATCCAAACAATCCAGTGTTCATCTTTCTAAATGGACGGCAAGGAGTCTTCAGATTTCCTACGTCGTAGATTACTTGATCTTGGAGCGACCCACCAATCCTTATCCTCAAGGGCCTGAAAGCTAACAATCCAAAATCCCTATATCTCTTTCCAGTATGAACTCTCAGTGGAAGAAAAACAAGTTACGAGGTTTTCAACTACAGGTCAACATGTGCTCTGCAAATGATTCATACGAGTGAAACTATATGCACAGCACAAACTGAAGGATATTGGCTAAATCTTCACTCAAAACCGAAGAAAAAAAGGAAAGTTAATAGTTTGCGAGGAACAAACCTTGTACAGCTTTAGCAAGAAGAGGATGAGACAAGTCCTGCAATCAGCAAAGTATGCATATCTTAATCGCTTTGGAGACTTTTAGATTTGGACCAAAAGCAGCTCTCCTCTTCTTACCATATTGATCACCGAGGAGTATCCCCAAGGACACTGGTTGTAGTTGCACTTGTCATGAGGCCACCAATCAATCGTTGCACAGATGAAGTTCTCATCAGTCTCAGAAATTCGCTGCGTGCCATCAACAACGATCATTGCACTTTTGACGTTGTGAGCAACAATCCACGGAACAAAAATACCCAGGAAGACAAGGAAGAAGACGAGGGAATCCATTGTTTTGGCCTCACGTAAAGCTCCAAGCTTTGCTCAAATGACCCGAAAAAAGAACATCAAACAAACTAGAAAAGAAGAAGTGATTAGGATCACATAGGAGAGGAACGTAACTTCAACTACACTTGAAACACAAAAGGTAAATATCAACCAGAAAAGGAAAATTAACAAATCTGGATAAAGAAAGTGAAACGGGACATTCAAAACATAAGGAAAACAGAACATATATGTATTTAAAGAAGCGAACCTAAAACCTGCAATGATCAGAACAAATAACAGAAGAGAAAAGGGTTCTGCAACATTGATAATTTCATGGAAAATGGACAAAGAAAGGAAGAAACTTTCTGGGTATTAATTATGTCATTACCAGAACAATTATTACAAATTAGCCAACGTAATCATGTTATTATTTTTTTGCAAGTCAAATGATTTTCTTAATCTCAAGGCATGTTCATTAGCATTATTGAATTGACTCTTCTTAGATAGTGATAGGGTTCGGATTTAAAATCCAAACCGGGAAAACCAAATTAGAAAAAACCCTACTTTGGGTTTGGATTAGTGGGATTGGGAGAGGCAGCTGCTGCTCAATTAATGAGTTGAAGGGTCAAAGACGGTGTCTTAAAAATTAATAAAAAGCCAGTTGCTGTCGTTTTATGTCGACGACGACGACTTAATTGCTTACTAAATCGGATTCAAATGCTATATCAAAGGATTAAGTTACCTGATTTGAGATTTCAAAGTCGATTGAAAGAACAGATTTAAGACAGAATCTCAGAATCGGTGGAAGAATGTGAAGCTTAAGATTCATGGAACAGACTGAGCTCTGTCTTGTTGAAGAGGTTTTGCAATGATCTTAGATATCGAATTAACAGATGGAACAGAGGAAACTGAAGTGCCCAAATACGATCAGATAAAGTAAAACAAAACCCAGATCAGAAACTAACCTTAAAACTGACCATCAATGGAGAAAATCCGAATCTGAAGCAAAACCCAACAATAGAAATTTTCTGGGAGCTCAAGATGAGGGAAAAAAGATCGAGACCTTTGACAGGTCAGAAGAAAGAGCTTGTTCTTGCCGTCGATGACACTTCAATCCAAGTTTGTGCTGTCATTTGAGTTAGGTGGATGTGATTTCTCTCTCTCTCTGTCTCTCTCTCCACTCTCTCTCTTGCTTGTACACATGAGCTTTCTAATATCTTTGTTAATTGGTTTGGTTAACGGAAACAGTTTAGCATCTTTAAATTTAAAAAGTAAACAAAAAGTATATTACCAATTTCTATTTTGTTATTATTTCTACATTTAACCATAATAATTGTTTCCCACCGTTTCATTATTTATCCTTCGTAAAGATCGGTGAGTTTATATAGTTTTTTTTAGGGGTGGACGTTTCGGGTTTCGGGACAGATTTTTCGAGTTTGGGTTGGGTTCAGATTTTTTGGGTTTTAAAAAATTGAATAAAAAAAACTCGTTTGATTTTCGGGACGGGTTTTTCGGGTTTCGGGTTGGTTTCGAGTTGTTCGGGTTCTGAAACATTGAATCCAAAAAAACTCGAATTGTATTTGGGTTCGTTCGGGTTCTTTCGATTCTTGGGTTTTCAATGGATAATTCGGGCTTGGACAAGACAAAGATTGGGGATCAACTGGCTATTGCCAAGGAAACTGGTCGAAGGCTTGGAATGGATACAAACATGTATCCTTCTTCAACATTGCTTGGACAAGACAAAGCAAGACAAAGATTTCTTCATGGGAGCTCTTCCGGTGGATGAGTTGATTGAGAAAGCTGATGGATTTGCAGGAGTATTTCCAGGTATTTCACTTAACAAATAACCATTATGATGGTTTGAATTTGTCGACACTAATCGATTTATGATGCAAAAAATGACAGAACACAAGTATGAGATTGTTAATAAACATCAGCAAAGAAAGAACATATGTGGTATGATTGGAGATGGTGTGAATGATGGCCTGACTCTAAAGAAAGAAGATATCGATATCGTAGTAGCGACGGACAGAGGATGAGGGGCGAGCGATGGACGGAAGGAGGAGGGGCGACGGACGGGAGGATGAGGGGCGACCGACGGATGGAGGATGAGGGGCGAGCCCACGGACACAAGGTTTGAGAATGAGAGCGAGAGATTGAGAGAGTGAGAGTCGACGAATGACAGGTTAGGAGAGAGAAATTTAGGGGTTTTTTTTTCGGGTTTCTCGGGTTTCTGGGATTCTCCCGAATCCAACCCAGACCAACCTGAACCCAAACGGTTCCAGATTCAGAATCCATGGGTTTTCTACAAAACCCGTTTATTTCGTGGATTGGATTTTTCGGATTGGGTCAATCCGGGTAACCCGAAACGTTCACCCCTAATTTTTTCATTGATATTATTATTATATTTTTATAGTTTGGTTTTTAAGATTAATTTTCTTAAATACTCGGTGCTAATAATAAAAGCTTCCTTTCTATGTTATTATTTACTTTTGCTATGAAAAAGGTAAAATAGTTTAAGATTGAATATATAAAATGGTGTTTAGATGAATTTATTATTTATCTAATTTATATATTATCCATCTAATTTCTTTCATCATGCATCGTGGATGGTGGATATGGTGCTAATATCAATGTGTATTATTTTTCGTCTCCTCCTTCAAATATTTTACTATGATACTCTATTTTGATCTTGGAATCTTCGTATATAAAGATTTTTATACGACTGAACGAAAATTTACAATAAAATAAAATCTGTAGTATTAAGTATTGCGATTTCGATCGCTTTAAATGGTTAGAAATATTTTGTTTTGTTTTGCTAATAGTGTTAGATACTTAATATTAAAAGACAAGTTGAAGTGAACAGTCTTAACAAATATTTTAATTTTTTAATTTTATAAATATTATTAATAATATTAAAAATAATAATAATACTAAATAAAAATAATATTTTTTTCTTAAAAAACATGTTTAATAATAATAATAATAGTAATAATATAATAACATTAATGATAATAATAATAACAATAGGGTTATAAAATTTAATTTAAAAATATTGTTTAAAAATTTATTAATACTAGGTAGAGGTCCCGCGTGATGCACATCTATGATATGATTATGTAAATTTTAATTGAAATATTATATTGTATGATTAATTATTTATATTTTTAGATGGCGAAATATCAGATATACCCTAATAGGGTTAAAGCGTTTAAAAAATACCATTCTCTAAGATAATTATTTAATAAAAAAACTAGAAAAGTCAAATTTGCCCTTAATTTTCGAACGTGAAAAAACCCACGTTCTACAGTTTTTCGACGTGAAAAACTGCCAAACCGTGTCAAAAACAAGAAAGAATAAGTGATTTCGAACTTGAGAGGGAACGATTTGAAGTTGGCAAGAAGGAAATGGCTAGAATCAGCCACAGTGAAGAAGAGAACACGAGTCAATCTTTAATGGAGTCAATAAGTGTAAGTAGATCGATTTCTAGGGTTTTGTAGGTTGTCGAGTCGCAAAATGGTTTATTGATTTGAAATAGGTGTGAATGTCAGTGAGCCTGTTGAGTCTCAGTGAGTCGGTTGAGTCGCAAGAGTCGGTTGTCTCATGAGTCGGTTTGGGTCGCAATGGTCTCTTGAGCGTCGTAGGGGTTCTAAGTTGCGTTTGAGTCGGTTGTCTCGGTAAGCCGGTTTGGATCGCAATGGTCGCTTGAGCGTCGCAGGGGTCTAAGGGTCATTTGAGTCGGTTGTCTTAGTGAGTCGATTTGGGTCGCAATGGTCGCTTGAGTGTCGCAAGGGGTCTAAGGCTCGTTTGAGTCGGTTGTTTGAGTGAATCAGTTTGGGTCGCAATGGTCGCTTGAGCGTCGCAGGGGGTCTAAGGGTCGTTTGATTCGGTTGTCTCAGTGAGTCGATTTGGGTCGCAATGTTCGCTTGAGTCGCATGGGTCGGTTGAGTTGCATTTTTCGCGAGTCGCATGTGAGTCTCAGTGAGTTGGTTGAGTGTCGCATAGGGTCCGAGGGTAGTTTGAGTCGCATGGGCCGGTTGAATCGCATTGGTCGGTTGAGTCGCATGGGTCGCTTGAGTCGGTAGAAGTATAATGTATTTTTAATTAATTGGTCATTTTGCAGGTGGCGCCAAAGCCGAAGTTTATGTATGAATTTAAGCACATGGACAGAATGCCAAAGATCACCACCAAGTGTTATCCTCACGAGACAATAACGAAGCTGAGAGGAATCTTAGATGAATACGAGTTGCATTACTTCGAGAAAGAGTCACAATTTAAGCATTTATTCCTTTTCCAATGTGTCTCCACATTGACTAAGGTTCAAATGTCTATCCTCCTAAATCACTCCGTGATTGTACGAGACAAGAAGAAGTTGTGGTTCATCTTAAACGGTGTTTCCATCCGGTACTCTATAGTGGAGCACACACTAATTTCCGGATTGAAATAAAAACCATATCCCAAAGGATGGGAGTCCAAAAGGGGTGATACATTCAGGCGGAAGAATTTCGGCCGTGGAAAGGTGACCCCCGCACAAATCATTGGAAAACTTATGAAGGCAAAGA
>CM071870.1:4041403-4074619 GCA_036759665.1 Gynandropsis gynandra
ACGCGACTCGGGTCCGCTTAGTCACGCGATCGGGTGACATCCACCCGAGCGGGCACCATGAATCAACACGGTCGGGCAGCCTTTACCCGACCGGGTAACACCTGTACCCGAGCGGGCTGCGTAATCCGCAACAACCTAGATCTCAATTTCAACCGAGCGGATAAAAAGAACTGAATGGATCTAGGGCAAAGTGGGCGACGAACAGGGCAAGAAAGGACTGGAAAAACATTTGGAAAGGCTCAGGAGGCATCGGAGAAGAAGAGAAGCACCAATCCGTACATCGGTAACACAATAGGGAAGGTCGAGGCATCGAATTTCTTAGGGTTTATCATGTATAGGACTTTGTTATCTTCTTCGTCTGTTTATTCCATGAGTGAGTAGAGTCCCTACTGCGGGTAGGGATATCGGATTTGTATGTATGAACGATGTTTTGCGTTAATGCTTAGTTTTATGAATTTACTCTTGATTTACGGTTCTACGCTTAGCAATATCACTCATATGTTAGTGCTGACCGCTCAACAACATAGGATCTCGACCCTTGCTGGAAGGTTAAGGAACGAATCCGGTCCGCTAAGTTGTAGATTAAGCTTTGACTAATGAGAATCTGACCGGTTGGTTAGTCATCTTAGGGATAGTGATTGCGATCATGATGCTGCCATGGTATATGTTAATCGCTGCTGGAAGGTAGGGTTGCATGTATCCATGGTTAGGAGGTTTAGGCTCGGAAGAATCACTCCTCACCGTAGAGCATGAATTTCCCGTTGTCAAGAGTAGGTTATAGATCTATGATCCTTAGTCGTTCATCTATGCAATTCCCGGTATCCCGTACACCCGTAGTATTCACCATATCTAGTCTCATCCTTAACCTAGTTTCGTTGTCACCATTAGGATAGTTTTAGGAAAATTAGGACCATATCCCATTCTATCTTCTCTCGTCTTAGTTTAGTTTCGTTCTTAGTTTAGCTGCAATTAGTCCCTAGAGATCGACCCTGGTACTACACGATCCGTATACTTGCGGTGAAGTGGACTAGGATAATTATAACTCGTGTTTCCACACGTCATTCCCCCTCACGCAAGTCTTTGTATTTTTCTTCGATGGGGGTCTTGGCCGGCTTAGATCCGAGTTTACCTGTTTCACTCAAAATATCTAAAGCCTATTTTCATTGAGAAAGAAATAAATTATCATTAGATCTAGTTACTTCAATTCCAAGAAAGTACTTAAGTTCACCTAGATCCTTTATATCAAAAGTGTCTTTAGAAAACGTTTAACACTTTCTGTTCCTTTATTATCATCACCTGTTATGATGTTATCATCAACATAAACTAAGAAAAAGACGATACCGGAATTGTTTCGAATGGTGAACATGGAATGATCAACCTCACTCTTTCTTAAAACCATATTTTCAAACAACATCATAGAGCCTAGTGTACCAAGCTCGTGGGGACTGTTTAATTCCATAGAGAGCTCCCTTTAGTTTGGATACAATTCTTTTTTCTTTTTGGAGACCTGAGGGAGGTTTCATATAGACATCTTCCTTTATTTAACCTTGAAGGAAAGCATTTTTAATGTCCATCTGCCACAAACTACAATTATTGTTAATAGCAATAGAAAGGATAATGCAAACAGAATAAAGTTTAGTAACAGGGGAAAAAGTCTCAGTATAATCTTCCCCATACTTCTGATTATACCCTTGCGCTACAAGGTGAGCCTTGTAACATTCTACCTCACCATTATTCTTATATTTGATTTTGTATACCCATTTGCTTCCCATGGGTTTCTTTTCTTTAGGAAGAGGGACAAGGTCCCATGTTTTATTCTTTTCAAGGCTGCTAGCTCCTCGGCCATGGCTTCCTCCCATTTTGGCTTCCTTTTGGCTTCTCTATAAGTTTGTGGCTGATATCCCTATCAATCTTACTAAGAAAAGCTTTGTGATCAGTAGAGATAAATGCTAAAGAACAACAGTTTTGAATATGGTGTTTGGTTGCCACACAATTGAAAAAGGGTAGTTGGTTGCCACACCATTGAATATGATTTGTGAATCCAATCCGATATTGGTTGCCTTATTCTAGTGCTTCTCTGAGGCACTATCTCATTTAGAATCCTTCCTTCGCCTTCATCGACGTCATGATCCATATTTTGGTTGTGATCATGGCTTTGTTCTTCGTTCTCATGATTTGAGGCCCTAGTTTCCATCTCATGATTTTTCTCAGAAGGTATGATCTCATCATGGTTTTCTTGTTCTTACTTTTCTGAGATTTCTTGGTCATTTTGGTCTTCATGATGCACAAGTACACTTGGCAGGGGATCTGTTTCATTGTTAGTTGCCGAAATAGTATTTACTAGGTTTTTAAGGGATAAACCTATATCATTTGGTTCTAATATTCCTTTAATCTCTTCCCATGAGATTTTATCATGAAAGCTCTTGTCTTCGAGGAACATAACATCTCGAGACACCATTACATGCTGTGTTTTTGGATCGAAACACTTGTAGACTTGTTGATTTATTGAGTATCCGATGAACATGGTTTTAGTGCTCCTTGGTTCCAACTTATTTCATTGTGAGTCAGGAACAAGAACAAAACACACACAACCGAAAGTTATAAAGTACTCAAGATCAAGTTTTGTAGAGTTTAATACCTCGTAAGGTGATTTGTCCTTTAGAACCTTTGTTGGAGTTCTATTAATGATGTGACATACACTGATGCTCGCATCGGACCAAAATGTTTTAGGAACATCTCGATCGAACATGACAGTTCTCAAGACTTCCATTAGGTGCATGTTCTTCGTCTCGGCCACTCCGTTTTGTTGTGGAGTATAGGGGCACAAAGTTTGGTGTGTAATGCATTGTTCTTCAAGGTACTTGCAAAACTGAAGACTAGTGTAATCTCCACCATTGTCAGTCCTTAAACATTTTATTTTATCATCATATTACGTTAAAACATGCTTATGGAACTTCACAAACACATCATAAAAACTACTCTTAGACGAGAGAGTATAAAGCCATGTAAACTTTGATTTTTCATCGATGAGGGTTACACAATATTTGTTTTGATCACGAGAAACACATGGAGCTGTCCACAACTCTGAATGGATCAGCTCAAAACAGTTTTTATAAACTGAAACAGAGTTTTGAAAAACTTGTTTTACGTGCTTTCCTAAGATGCAAGCTTCACAAGTTTGATGTTTATCTTTAAGATAAAAAAAGATGATGCTTAGAACTTTGCTATGAGGATGTCCAAGTCTCGCATGCCACATAGAAACTTTATTAAAATTTGAAGTTGATAGAAACACAGACTCAAGATCACAATACATAGACTCGAGAACGTAAAGACCATTGAGGAGCTTTCCTTTTCCAATTACTTGTTTGCTTCCAATATCCTATATCCAAAATGAGTTAGAAACGAAACAAACATAGCAATTAAGGCCTTTTGGATGCTTTTAGACAAAGATAAGATTATTAGAAAATTTTGGAATGAAGAGAGCCCTTATATCATGACGGAGAAGCTTAAGCTTCCCTATTCCTTTAATTGGAACACTCTCTCCATTCGCAATAGAAATACAACCACAATGAGGTTTTATATCTTTAAGCAAGTCATTATTTTTATCATATAATTTGTAGCTCCAGAATCTATTATAATATGGTTTCGAAAAACAGATAAAGCAGAGATAACATTACCTCCCTCTTCATCAACTTCCTTTGTTTGATTTCCTACCATAATCATGTGTTAAAATCCCTCGAGGTCTGCCTTGGTGACAAACTCAAACGCAGAGGCCATATTAACCTTACCTTGGCTGTCACGGATTATGTTCTTCAAATGAGAGTGAAGGATCTAACAACGATCATGACCTTTCTTTTTGCAGTACTCACAAGAGAACTGCTTTTTGAAAGGCTGGATAATAGTGGCTTGCCCAGAGGTTCTTTTGGAGACATGAGCTTCCTCGATCATTCCTTTAAAGAGACGGTTGCCCCTTTCCTCCATTTTAATCATATACAAACTTCGTTAAACGAGGGAAACTCGTTTTGGTTAAGTATGTGATGAATAAGGTCGTTTTATTTATCGTTAAGGGAGAATAAAAGGCAAAAGACATGATCTTGGTTTGCTCTCTGAGCTATTTCCACAAGATCCGTAGTATGAGACCTTAGAGTATCGAGTTCTGACTATAATTCCTTAAAATCTCCTAGGGGTGGGCAATCCGGGTTACCCAGACCGACCCAAACAACCAGAATCGTTTGGAATATGGGTTAGCATAAGAATCCATATGGGTTCAAATTTTAGACCCCGTTCGGGTTCGAGTCGGTCTGGTAAGACCCGAGAAACTCGAACAATCCAATTTAAAAAATAAAATTTAAATTTTTAAAAAATATATAAACACTAAAAAATACTAGTATATTATATATATATATATACATTTTATGTTATATTTGATATTTTTATTTTTGTTTTATATTAAAAAAAGAATTATCCATAGAATGTTATTTTTGTTTTATATTAAAAACGAATTATTAATAGAATTTTAACCTAAATAACCATAATACCCGAAACAGCCCGAACCCGAACAACCCGAATAATCTGAACTACCCAAAAAACCCAAATATCTAAACTTTATTTGGGTTATTTTGGATCCAATACTTTTGAACCCGAACAAACCCGGACCGAAAAAATTCGGGTTCAATTCGGGTCCATTTTTGCAAAACCCGAGGAACCCAGACCGAAATCCGGATTGCCCACCCCTAAAATCACCCAAAGCCTGGTTAGAAGGCTTTGCCTCATGTCTTAGATTATTAATGCCTTTGTTTACTTCATACACACGGTTAAGATTGTATTCATTGCCAAAAACTTGTTTCAGCTCCTCCCAAAGCTCCTTAGGAGACTCTATGTGCCCTTATGTACGAAATATATGAGATTTGAGGAAATTTTGTACAACAACCAAGTCAATGAGCTTATTTTGTTCCCATTTTTCTGATCCAGCACTTGAATCTACTGGTTTCACATCAGATCCTATCAAGAAACCCCAAAGACCTTGCATGCCAAGATTGGCCTTAGCAATCTTCATCCAAATGGCATAATATTTTCCATTGAATGAGATTGAAATGCTTTTGGTTGAGTTCATGACGAAAGATCCAAGAAAACAAATGAAGATTAAAAAAGGTTTGACCAAAAACAACTTTTGAAAGGGAATAGATTACAAAAGAAATAAAATCGATAAAAAAATTCCAAGATTCAATCGTACCATGTAGATTTTGTAAATCAAAGATAAATCATTGGAAGCAAGATTAAAAAGATTGAGAGCGAGCGAAAGATCGAAAGAATTATAGAGAATAAGAATAACTATTCTCTTATGCATTTCTTTAGAAATAAAGGTACATATTTATACAAGTAAAAAGGGAAAAAAATAAGGAAAATATAAGTACAAATGCAAGGCATAAGATTAAATGTAACATACATGAGCTGGAGCGGTCAACAAGGCATAAGAGACTATAGAGCTCATAAATTGGCTTGACCAAGTCGTGGGACGTGGGACACGGGAAGCAAGATGCTACACAGAGCACGACGCGACTTGAGCGAAGAGAGAAGGATGCGGCCTGAGTGAAGAGAGCGGGACACGACCAGAGCGAAGAGAGTGGGGTGCGACCTTTCTTCTTAACACTTTATAGCTCCTTCTCAAAATGCACGGATTTTTGTGACCTGTAGTACTAAGCATATCAATCATAAGTTCATTTCTCATATTTGTGTACATTACCACTTGCAATTTAAACATCAAAGCTTCATCAAATAAGATAGGCAAAGCTCGGAAAAGTTGGTTACCATGAGAACTTAAAAATATCCTTAGAAGCAAACGTGTGTGCACAACAGTTATTCTCACGAAATATATCGAAGTTAAGATATTAATAATGCAGTATACACATGTGACAAACTACTACATGTTATATCCATAGAGAAATATGATTACCACAAACGTGTGTCTATAATTGTTATTCACACGAAATAGATCAAACTTAATATATTCACAATATAGTATATGCAGGTGACAAACTACTACATGGTATAGCCTTAGGGAAATGTGATTACCTTGCTCATATGAGATACGTATCCAATAGCTTGAAAAGCTCACATACCATACCGGTTATTGAAGCATTTTCATCAAGAAACTCGCACAAAAATATACATAGCATGAAGGAGATGCAACTCTTGTTGGCATAGCATGAAATGTACAGATTCCTTTAGAATCTCCACACCTCCCAATCCACAAAATCCACTTGCATTATTCGCTCTTCATACAGCATAGAGAAGGACCGCAGATTTGATAACCAACCTATAAAGAGCATAAAAATCCAATCAATGTGCAATATTTCCAAAGAAGCCTTGGATAAATCGATATAGCAATGCAATATTTATCATTAAACCAACACCACATATTAAAACCTAGAACTGAAAAAAACCCAGAGACAACTACATTTAGTTCATGTGTATCTGGACATGGCCAAGCAAGAGTTCATGAAGGTAAGAATTTCATGCCTATATACACTTCCATCCTCTCGGAGTTCATGGTTATGGAAGGTTCCATAAATTCCATCAAAATGAGATAGATCCACGTCGTTGTCATCAAAGCTACACCAAACAACCTCTAGTAAAAGATATTGATGATGGGAAAAATGAAGAGCCGCAACAACTGAAGGTAGAAGAACATCGAGTGTGCAGTAGTCAACACTGCAAATAAGCTGGTGAAAGAAATATGCATGGAGAAAACAAAGAAAAAAAAGTTATACTAAAAGATAAAACCTCCATAAGATCATCACTAAGGGCGTGTAGAGAATCCAAGATTTCGACTCAATTGGGTAAATAAATCGAAGACTGAAACTGATTCCTATTTTACCGTTGAGAGGTTATGCATCTAGGATGGAGATCGAAATCGAACCTGAATCGATCTGAATGATTTGGGAAGATAGAGTGATATTTAAGAAGAGAAACGAAATCAAATTCGAGGAAGTAGAAAGTAGAAAATAATTCGAGGAAGAAGAAAGACCTCGCAACACCGTCGTTATGTATATCCCCCGTTAGCAGTAACTCCGGTATCTTCTTCACCTTCCATAGCTGAACTCAACATCACCTTTACTGCGAAAATAGAGGGCCAATGGTCGGCCTGAGAATGATTTCTTGTCGCATCACCGTCGTCGCGTATTTCCCCGCCAACAATGCCTCGTTGCCTCCCACTGCAACAACATATGTAGTGGCCGACCAAAGAACCATTGAGGAGTTGAAGAGAAGAGAAAAGGAGTGGTAGGGAAGGGCGTCGCTTCTCACTGCGACAACAGAGAGGTGGCGGTCGAACCATTGAGGATAAATGAAGGGGAAAAAAGGAAGAGTAGAGAAGAGGAAGCGGTAGGGAAGAAAAAACCTTTTGTATTCCCAAAAGAAAAAAATATTCTTTTTAACAATTAATAATCTTTGTTGTTTGTTGAGGTGGTTTCACCAGAAACAACATTGTAAGGATTATTATATATATAATTAGGATCTCGCGCGATGTGCGGGAGATGATTTGTATAATTTTCTTTACAAATGTATTAGAATTATGTAAGAATTTTTAATAAAATTCATTTATGCTATAAATGCAAGATACGTATGAATAAGGAAAAAATTGATATCATATGAAAAGAGTGACTATAGAAGAATTGAAAAAAACTAATTTAATATGGTCGATAACAAAGATATTGAAATTGTTTGTGGATAGAAACAAAAGAAAAAACACGTTGATGATCTATTTTGTGATGAGTGCAATTAAGAGAAATGGATTGATCCATAGAATGGATGCAGATGTGTAGGATCTCCTGAAACAATGTAAACGATGAAAATGTTAGGACAAAAGTAACGAAAAAATATAATTACAGGTATTGATGTATATTATTTAATAGGTATTAGAATCAACCGTAAGTAACCATTGTAATAAACCATTGTATTGAAGACGATAATTGTCTTCTTTTCAATGTAAATGGAAGACCTGAATTAGTAGGCGATAAAATAACCCTTGGTATAAGAACTTTGTTACCAACATGGTTTCCTGTGAGAATTTATACTTCTAAGACGCGTGTTGCCAAATGAATTACAACCAAACATGTGCCATTACATAACACTTCCTTTTGGTTTATGTTACGTAACAACATTATTGGGGCGCCAATCTTCAAGAAAATTTTGTGTTTTGGAATACTAGAAAACTCTAAAAAAATTTAGGCAATCCACTGGGTAGAATGACTGCCAATCATTATTAGGGGAGCTATCTATTCCAATCATGTCTGAACTAAAATACTCCATCATGTCACAGGGAGTTGTGATAATAAAAAAATCATTGACTTCATCAACATATGCATTAGTTGGTGTCATAACTGCTCTTTCTCTAAGATAGCCACGATCCATGTAACGTCCAATGAAATATGGGTATGCTGTATCGACAAGATTCTGTAACAAATTGTTAGAGAGATCAAGCATCAATTTCTTATCGAATACAATCTTTTGCTCCCTACTATGATTGTCAGATTGTGTGTACATTGTAGATGCAGTCCCATCGTCAACATCTAATAGCCATTTGGAAAAATCAACTTCCTTCTGATTCTGTCGCATGTTTTGTGTCAGAGTATAGATGCAACGTGACCACCTCGCGTTACAGGAATATTTTTTCTGAAATCACCCCCAAGTACCTCCAAATGGCTTCCCAACTGCTTCTTCAGTGATAATAGACATAATATCTTGCAAAGTTCTTTCAACAGCTTCGATTGTATGTTGGTGTGCCATTGGAGTTTCTTCCCGAATGATTAGATCTGTTTTCACCAATAAATCTGCTAGCATACTTTTTTGTTTAATATCACATGTTAATCGATCAATAATGTGAATAGGGATTTTGAAACGAGAATGTGTCGTTCTACCACCAAGAAGTAGTAGTGATTCTATGCCAGACGAAGTGACTGGAATGACTATTCTACCGTCTTAATGTAGCTTTGAAATTAGCATCCTATACAAATAGATTTTCCTGGTATCACTTGGTCCATATACGAAAAAAAACTTCTCGTATTTGTTCTGAACTGAATCCATAACAGTGGAATAGATCTTAAGTTGTTCATCATTGATGGTTCGAAATAATTTCATATGCTCTATCTTTTTTAACTCTTGGTCAAAATGCATTTTTTAATGCAAAATAATGTTAGCAATTCCATGCAAGATGCTTTCGTCTTGTTTTGGCATGTCTGGAAAGTCTGTCAGTGATTTATCGTCTTCGGCCAACAACATTTCAATCTCTATTAACATATATTGTTCAAGTTCTTTGTCTGACAATTGCAGCCCATCAAAACTGAATTCTTTTGTTTTTTATAGAGTATGTCATCAGAAAGCCACTTCCAACAATTCTTCCACAGATTACCAGGTCTGCTAACCTCACAATATAACAACAATGTCACAAACAAGCGACACAATTGTGTTGGAATAGCCAACGTGCAACTTCATTCATGGTCATGTTTCATTCATTATCACCATCTAGCAATCCTCTAGTAACACACACTTCTTTATATGTTGTATACGTGATAGTAGCAATAGTTTTTATGTTGTAATAGTGCAAGGGGCTTTCACAATATTTAATAGCATCCTAAGATAATACAATTCACCTGCAGTTGGGTGTATGTTAATGATTCTTCCCAAGAAAAAACATTTTTTCCTTAGAGACCGATATTTATCTATAATGTGCCAAACAAACTTTGTTGAAACTGGACATATGTTAATTCCCTTGCAAATTCATACAATCTGTTGGTCTTCAGCCATGCTGTAAACATTGTTTGTTTGGAGTCGGGTTTTGCTAAGACTGTCTCAAGATCTTCAGAATCCTCAAACGTCAAGAAATGTTCATTTTCAAAATGCATTGAAAGTCTCATGACTGATGGTTTTTGGTTATGAATGTGGAATGCAAAGATTCACCAAACTGCTTCACACGAAGATAGATACCTCCACTTGAGGTAATTAGATATTTCGTTGATTTCTTTCAATTGTGATTTATCCAAAGATTGTTGACCTTTAGAAGTGACTCCCTTTTCAATTAACAGCGATGCTTTGTCCACACCCTTTGTTATGTACTTGAATAGATATTTAATTGTGTGAGATCTGTTGCACCACTCCACGTTGATATGTGCTCTATACTTCTTTAGAATTTCCAAGTTATGTGGTACAACGTGACGATTATCCAGTTTAACATCTCCTTTCATTACAAATGTCAGAGTGTAGTTCGTACGCTTGTATGTGACATACCCTGAATGTCCAACTTTAGTGTATTCCATGTATGATCTTGGATATTTCTTTGTGCATATACCGTTTTGCATCATGATAGTTCTCAACCATGTATCGTGGGCCTCCTGTAAAAGACGGTGGTAATATAATCCTTTTACCAATTAACTTTCCATTGTGATCAACTTTTTCGACTGCATCAAAAACATTATTGTAGAGATCAGACTGAAGCTTCTTTTGGTTATTTCTAGCCCAACTTAACCTCTCTTGTTCAACTGCAGTGTATGTGTCAACAATATACTGTTGGAAAAGTCATCCTCCTCTGATGATCGTCAAACCTTCTGATAGATGTGTTTGTATTTGGTAAGCATAATACTCATGCATTGTTACAAATGACAGCTTGATCTTTCTCATTAAATCGTTGTATGGAATATCTTCGTAACATCCATATTCAGCATATGAGAAGAAAAACGGATATTGAAGACTCATGAATAACGGATTCAAGTCACTTATTTTAAAAAGTTCATCGAAAGGGTTCAACTATAAAATAACATCTCATTCGCCAGTTGTGGTAGATAGATCCCTGACAATCAAACTAGCGACCTCGTCACCTGTAGGCAAATTATATTGATAATTTTTCCTTCGAGGCGCTAGCAATCTCAGAGTGAAGTCTGCATAATCTCCCGACTCAAATCTACCTCGTGCCTTACAAAAGCATTTTGCAAGGTGGTTATGTTCATCAAGCATTTTAGTCAGTTGTTCCACTATGCGTTCATCAAGATCTCTTGCAGCTGTTATCCTGCTTAACATTTTGATACAGTTAGATACCTCATTGCAGTGTCATATATAAAGCTAAGCAAACTGAGGAGGGTAGCCGTCCAAAGGTAGCAAATTTTCAATTGGATTTTCCTATGAATACGAAATGTATAAGGACCATTTCTTGAAGCAACAGAATTATAAATCTTCGTATCGATCGATGTGAAAGCACATATGTTCGTACGAAAATGCAATGTATTTCCATATAATTCTTCTAGTTGAGGCAGAGGTGCCAACACGTTTGGCAGATGTATGCAACCTTGCATGCAACACTGATTGAACTGCAGTTTCTCCTTATTAGGCCTCAGCCGACGCATTCATTTCGCCAAACTATTGCATAAAAATGTAGACAGTTGAGAATACTTTCTTCCATATGTATTTGTGTGTTGTCTAGACCATCAATCTATATATATATATATGGTAGTTAAGTTAATACGAGACAAAGGAATTATTATAGCCTTTTAATTATAGTTAAATCAACCAGACCTTGAAGATGTGACCTTTCGAGCGACGGAGCGTTGTATTGAACTGATAGCTGGGGTACGTTGTGACCTTGCGAGATTTTCAGTGTGCTGGGGTCCGTTGGACTTTGCGAGCGTATGCCCAGCTAGAGTCGTGTGGACTCTATGTGTTATGATCTAGTGTGGTACTAGTCTTAGACTTTGGATACTCAGTCGGGTTTGATAGAGTTATCTGTATATCTTTAATTCAGACTTTGGATATATGTTATTTTATGATATTCAGTTCGAGCAAGAGAATACGTGGCACAGAGTATGCACACGTATTAATTTCACTGAGTGCATATTTTTCGTACTCATCCTATTTTTGGGCTATCGTGGATGGACAAGATATGGCGAGGAGAAAAAGTAATGAGGTTTAGCAGCAACACGAAGGCTCACAGCGGACTGATGGAAGAGACGTGCACGAGGTCTCGATGAGTTTTATTTTGCATTTCATGTTCATTTATTCATTTATCCTGACTATGATCTTTACGTATTTGTTTTGCTATTTGGTCCGGACCATTTTTATTTCGGAATAAATCATTTATTTTATTTTATAAATGCGTTTGAGCGATGACACGTGTAGCCACCTCTTGGAGGTGATGGTGGACATTCCTAGTCCCGAGGTAGTCCCGGGATGGGGGTGTTACATTTTCTTCTATCTCTTCATAAATATCATCTTCATTTCTTTCAATTTCTTCCATTTCACTGCGCATAAGTGCTTCAACAGGTACTTCGTCAATAGCAACAATCTCAGTCATTTGTTGTTATATTGGCAATTGTTGTTGTTCTGTGTTGTCGATAAATTTCCCCCTTGGAAGTATCTTCATTGCGACACGCCAACCTAAAGATCTTCTAATATGCGGGTAGGAAACGTAACAAATTTAATCGACTTGTGACGCAAGAATAAGAGGCTCATATTTTGCATATCTTCGTGTAGTGTTAACTTCTACAACGCCTAATTTGTTTAGTCTTGCCCTGCGATCTATTATTGGATCGAACCAATCACATCGAAATAACATCACTTTTAAATCAATGTAACCTACAAAAATATCAAAATATGAGTCAATATAATCCAAAATGACATACTTGGTAAGGACAACATTGTTTTAAAGTTGTTATGAAAACCTAGATATTCCAATTGCAAAATTTTGCTTCAAAATCCCATAAAAATCTGGTTCATTGGCCGATGCACAATAGCTTTCACCTTTCACACATATATTATAGATCATCGTTGACTTCAATTTCGCGTGTTCGTAAGTGTGAAAATTGTAACCACGTGTAAAATACATATGCCAACTCGTAACTTTCACAAATCAGTCCTTTGGCAAGATCTCGTAGCGACAATAGGTGATTGCCCATCTCAACCTACAGTACTATAGAAAAACTCAGACACATCTTCGGAATATTATAAAAGTTCTTTATTTATATGTAAAATTTCATTACTTACATATTGTCTGATCCATGTGGAGAAATGTTTTCTCTAAGTTCTTGGAGTTGAGATTCATTAATGTTCATATATGTATTCTTCAATATATCATCAAATATCATATAAAAAAGAAACAAAATTCTATAAATGTTACCAAATATATGGAGATCTCGTTGTGATAACCATAGTTATAGGATTTTACCTTTCAAAAGGCTGTAGATATTTACAGTTCAACAAAACAGACGTATGTGCGATATGGAGATCTCATTTTGATAACAATAGATCTTTCGCCTTACTAGCAGATCGATCAATTCCACAAAATATATCCGGAACATCTGGTACTGGATACGAAAATGCCCCACCACCATCAAAATATATGTTTGTATTTCTAGTTCGTGTTTGAACATGTGGCTCGAAGTAGTATGAAGTGAAGAACAATAGTTCCTCATTCATGTATTGTTCCACGATTGAACCCCCTGGACGAGCTTTTTATTTGGTTTTTTTCTTCAGATGAAACATAAATCTCTCGAATGGATACATCCAAAGAAATTGAACTAGACCTCCTAATGCAGCTTCGTGCGGTAAATGAAATATCAAATGCTCCATAACATCGAAGAATGATGGTGGAAAAATCTTCTCCAAGTTACAAAGTATAGTGACTATGTTATTTTCCATTCTACGAACCACGTCCATACTCAAATTTCTCGCACATAAATCTTGGAAGAATATGCCAATGCCTAAAACATGAAAGTATTATTATTATATTTAACAATTGTTATTCATACTATTAACACAAACATCAATACCTCTAATTGCTTCATGTGCATGTTTGTCCATCAATTCAGAAAAACATATCGGAAGTAATCTTTGCATGAATACATGACAATCATGACTTTTCATCCCTAATAAATTTCCTCATGAATTTCCACGCATCTTCTGATGTTAGACGCATAACCATCGGGAAATTTCACGTCTTTTTTCAACCATTTCAACAAATTATTTTCTATCATTTGACAATCTGAATTTCATGTCTTCTTTAAAGTTTCTCTTATTACGCCGTAATGTATCATCAGCAAGAAGAAAACGACGATGACAATCAAACCAACTTGTCTTACATCCATATTTCAACTGAATAGCATCTGTTTCACCTATATGCAATATGGACAAGCCAATCGACCATGCGTTGTCCATCTAGATAACATACCATAAGCTGGAAAATCACTTATTGTCCACATAAGAGCACCTCGTAACATAAAATTTTGTCGCCTTGAGACATCATACGCTTGAACTCCCTTCCATAATTCTTTTAATTCTTCAATCAGTGGTTGAAGAAATATATCCAAACTTCTTTTCTGATGATTAGGCCTGGGAATCAATATTGTTAAGAACAAAAACTCCATTTCATTCACATATCAGGTGGTAAGTTGTGGCCACAATGAATAATTCTTCCCAGACATCCCAACTGGATTAAAACGATCGGTACAAAGGCCTAAATAAACATTTCGACTCTCAGCTGCAAAATTAGGATATACCTTGTTAAAGTGTTTCCACGCCTCACCATCTGAGGGATGACACATCTCTCCTTCATGACTTGAATGTTCAACATGTCATCTCATGTCGCTTGCGGTCTCCTCAGATTGATATAATCTTTTTAATCTGTGTGTAATTGGTAAATACCATATACGATGATATGGAACCGACTTTCCATTCTTTGTCAAATAAAACAGATCTTTCCACAAAATTGACAATTACTCAAATTCGATGTCTCTCTCTAAAAAATCATGTAATTGTCTTGACAAACATCAATCTTTTGACATGACAATAAACCCAATGATCTCATCATCTTCTTTGTCTCATAATAAGAGTCTACTACATTGTTATCTTCAGGCAAAAAATCTCTTACTAATTGCAATATAGAATCCATGCAATTTTCAGACATATTATTTTCAGTCTTCAAATTCATCAAATGTGCACATAGAGACAACTGTGAAAGACCACTTCTACAACCATCATAAAGTGGATGCCGAGCACTTTCTAACATTTCAAAAAAACTTTTTGCTTCTTCATTTGGATCTTCTTCAACATCTTCATTTTTTCACCGAATACATTTTGCACCATTTCCACATAAGGTTTATTTCTATATCTTGAGAAGTCTCAAACACTTCATGATGTACAATGCCCCTACTAAAATTTTCCACAACATTACTAGATCGTGGTGCAAAATTCTCTCCATGACATAACCACATGAAATAATTCGGAGTAATACCTCTTAAATAAATTTTTGCATTTGACGCCTGGACAATCCAACTTACCGGTTTCTTTATAAACTTATTAATTTGTTGGCATCATCATAAATTGTGTAACGCCTTCTATAAACTCCTTCGATACACCTTGTGTTTTTGGATCAATTCTTCTGTACATCCATTGTCTAGAAACGAAAATATTCGATCTGCATGAACACACCATTATAATTGCAAACAATGAGAAGATATGTAGTGAAAGATGTGAGAATTGTGTATGAAAAATAGAACAAAGTTTGAAGGGGTTAAATAGTTTATTTCAGGACGGATTACAGACTAAGACAAATAGTTGCCTACGAGTCGTCCCGAATCCATCCCTAAATTGGATTTATGACCATCCCAGTTTAGGGACGGTGGCTGACGGGCGTCCGCAAATTGCAGACACCCGTCGACTATCGTCCTTAATCCGAGATGCCCTCTAGATTCATTTCCAATCCGTTCGCAAATACGAACGACTTAGGGATTGTTTCCCGTACACAAATTTTTCGGACGGATTAGGGACCGATTTCTTTTCCTGTCCCTATTTCATCAATAATCCTTCCCCAAATTTAGGGAAGGACTAGTCAGTCCGTAAATTCTGTTGCAATCTTAAAATTTCTAGTAGTGAATGTGTCTTCAAGGCTGCAATAAAGAAAAATGATGGCTAGAATCTGCAAATGAAAGGAAAAATGGCTTAGTATCAGATGTGGAATGTGAAATGGCAAAGACTATTGGCATTAAATGTGTATTGGAGGGTGTAGTAAAGAAAAATTATGGCTGGAATTTTTGTAACTGTTGGTATAAATAGGTTTAAGTATGTTGTAAGTGCTATGTTGTGCATTTAACATTAGTTTTTATTTGCAGTTTAATCCATTCTATCTGCTATAATATTGATTTTATATGAAATATGTGATTTAACCAATGCTTAAATCTTGTTGTAGGGTTCTTTGAAGACTTGCTTAGTGAGGATGTTATAGTGTAGCCACAACTAATATGGTGGACAGAGTAGTGGTTTGTATCTAGTATTTCTTTCTGTAATCGGAATAGAGATGAAGTTCAATTAGTTCCCTCTATACATAAATAAGTTGCTGATTAAGCATACTATTCCCATGAAACGTTCACATAGCCTAATAACTCAGTTAAACTTTTCTGGAATAATTGGACTGTATTATTCTTGGTGATATTGGTTTTGCTACATTGTATTTAGATACTCCTCTCAGGGAAAGGCGATATTTCAGTCCCACGAGCTGATTGATGAGTTTACCATGTCGTGTTCATTTTTTCTATTTAAACACCATTTGGTACTGTTAATAGGATATCACAAAGTTTACTAAGAAATGGTGTTGAGTGCTTTTGTTTCCCGCAGGCTAATGATGAGCGGGTTTTGATAGAAAAGAGGAATCAAATATGCTATGAAGGATTGACTGGATATTCCACAGTAGAAAGAGAAGAGGGTCCTAATATAGATTTTGTTGTAGGGTTCTTTGACGATATGCTTAGTGAGAATGCTTTAGTGTAATAGAGTAGTGATTTGTATCTAGTATTTGTTTTATAACTATAACAGAGACGAAGTTCAATCAGTTCCCTCGATACATAAATAACTTGATGATTAAGCATACTAATTTGTAATGACATGATCGAATTAGCCAAATAAGTTGCTATTTAAGCATACTATAAGTATTTGTAAATTTTATCTAAATAAATACGGTGTTGCGCTAAATTTGTTGAATTCGTGGAGAATCATTTTGAATGTATTTTGTATCGATTCAATTCACGATATCATTGCAACTGAAAAACATATTATATTGTATAAGGAGCAGCAAAATATTAAGTATTTAAGATGTAAAATCTGGTTCAAACTCTTAGAAACATAAAAACTACTAAATTCAAACTCTCACAAACATTAGAACTACTAAATGTGTAAATCCAAATGAATAATTTGTGATTCCTTCACATCTTAAACAAAACCCACATCGAATAACTTAGCATCCATTATCTTCAAGTTATCGTTCTCCGAATCCGAGCCTTAATCTCCCTTTCTCGAGAAATAGCAATCTTCGATGAGCCTAGCTCTACTGCCATTGGGCTGGCACAAAACTGTCTTGCAAGTTTCAACAAACCACAACTATTTGTGGCCCTAGGACTTGCCACTACACCTTGAAGCAAGAACTTATCCTTACTTTGCATATCAGCCCGAGCTTCCTTTTCAGCTTACATCATCACTGATTTACAAATTAATCAACACATAACCGAATCCAATCCAAGATAGAGTCAGAGACAGACCAAGGACTCAGAAGTGGCCCTCGGAAGAACAACTCCAGTGTTCGGCCTAACACAATAATTTTTGGGATTTGTTGTCTTAACCTAAAAGTACCAACAAAACTTCAGAAACAAAAATCTTCGAGAGGAAAAAAAAGTTACACACATCCAACTAAAACAAATAGAGAATTGAAAACCGAATTATAACCTTGAAGGACACATAATTGTCGGTCTTGTTGGTCAAGAATAGACGACAAGTGATCTGCTCTCTCGATTCCACTGCATCAAATTTCAAACCAAACCGAAATATCAGAAACATTCCATGTCATAGTAAGGTGGATCTGGAAGCCGAGAATCATTAAAAAATGGGGAAATTCTTATAGGGAAATTGAAGGTCTAGAGGCTCAATAGAGAGGAGCTCCAATCGTCAGAAACAGTATTCCCGACGAAGAAAAGCACGAATCTAACCGAATCCAAACCTTAATCTTCCTTTCCCAGCTGTGCCAAAGAGATGAAAACAAAGACCACAAGGATCAGTGGATAATCAACAAAAAAAGCAAGAATCAACAACGAAATTCCGTAAATTTAAAAAAAAAGTTCAAATCTAAATTAACATAATCTATATAAAGAAAATTAAAATACGACATGCTGGGAGGAGGTAGAGAAAATTTAGGGAGAAGAGCACAAATATGGTGGTAAAGAGCCTTGGTAGGATAAAGCTCGCGGAGGATGGAACAACTGACGCACCATGTTTCTGTACGAAAATGAAACTCAACCAACATGATTGTGAACAAAAATCTTAGACAGAAAAAATTGATTAAAGGGTAATCGACACTTTAGTGGGATGGTGAGAGAAAGAAGGTAGAGCAAACAACAGGGATATAAGAGCATAGATCCGCAAGCAGAGAGTTCGACGGGGAGAGAGAGCTCGACGTGCATAGAAGAACACACAAAGACGCAAAACATGGGTATGGAGATTACATTTTGTGGGTTCAAAGTGAGAGAAAAAACAATATGAAGATGTAGAACCCTATTTCATTTGGTCAAAACGTGGAGATGTACGTATTGAATAGGAATTTAATTAGCTCAAAGTGTAGTTAAGTTATTTTTTGTTTCAATTGAATTTAAATGTATTATAATTTTAAATATAAATAAAAGTCTTGTTGAGGTGGCTTCACCAAAAACCTCCTTGTGCAAGAACTTTTATATATATATATACATATAATTTTATTATAGAAATTTTTATGTTATCTCTAAGATTCATATTTAAAAGCTAAATTGAATTATTTATATTTAGTATTGTATGATACATCTAAGATTAAATATATAAATTGATCCAATGGTATGAGATAAAAACACAAAAAATATCTATGGTCCAAACAATTAACAACTGCCGAAAAAATAGAAAAATATCGAATCTAAAAACATATAACGTATGATTGAACCAATATCCAATAGTTTACATATTATCGTATCACTCACTTAATAAAGGAGCAGATGGGATAAAGAAAATCAATATACCCAAGCATATCATTTCAACCATGATGACATGTAATCCGTCGTAGTATTTACATGATTCTTAGGTTTAGTTTTGATTAGATTTCTTGGATTTTACCGACTTATAGAGTTTATTCGAGGATTTTATCTACCATTTCGTGTTTTGTGTAGGAAATGAAGACATGAAAGAAAACACAAATGATTACGGCAATTCCAACCTGAAAACGTGATTGAATGACAAGATACCTCATGTGCACAACCACGGAAGCAAATCGAACACTCAAACCTCGAGCAAAAGGAGCGAAAACAACAATTGAGGGCTGCACGCTCGGGCATGGAGCCAGCCCGCTCGGGCTCAGGTTGTGCAAATAGAACAAAAAATCCCCGAGAGCAAGCCCGACTCGGGCTGATGAACAACATGGTCGGGCGACCTAGCCCGCTTGGGCTGAGTATTGCACCCGATCGGGCTGCATTTAAGTCCACAAATTCTCCGAAACCACGCCCGACTGGGGCTGGCAGTTCACACGCACGAGAAAGAGCACCCGATCGGGCTGAATATGGTGCATGTTCGGGCTCAAGTCTGCACGAGCGGGTGAAGGTTGTGTCCGCGTGGGTCCACCTTTTTCTCAACAAACTCTTTTGAATTTTGAACGGGCTGCATTTAAAAGGAACAGAAGGGGGAAGCCAAGACTAGACTGGAAAAGGCAAGAGAACAAGGGGATGAACCAGGCCAACGGAGAAGAGAGAGAGCACGGCCGAAGAAGGAGACTTCGGGGAACCGAAGGATTCGTCGGAGGTTACGCTCGGAGGATAGGGAAGATGAACATCTACTTCGTTTTTGTTTGCTTCTCTATGTATTCTGAGTAGTTCGCGTTGACATGGGTTAGGGATGCCATTGTATTGGATTGTTTGATTCGTTAATGCTTGATTTCGGTTTTGTTCAATTGAATGGTTCGACAGGTTATAGATTTGTGCTTAATGCCTTCATACGTTGTTGATTTCAAGCTTGGATAAGACTAGATCTATTCTACTGAGATTAGGCACGTTTGATGGAGATTAGATATTCGTCTAGGCTTGGGAGAGTCAGATTTGAGTCTCATGAATGAACCTTCGAATGAATTAGGTTAACAAGAATTTGGTCAATCGGTTAATCTATTTAGGAACGATAATAATCGAGGTAGAATTCCCGTCGTTCTTCACGCATCTAGAAGTTCCGCACTACATAGGGATATGGGTGACATTGACTTCCTAGATAGAGGATTTAGGCTTGGGAGAGTCATTTCAATTTATAGAGGTCGAGTTCCCATCCGACATTAGAGGTTGAATTCTCCATCGTTCTTCATGCATCTAGAAGTTCCGCACTATTTAGGGATATGGGTGACATTGATTTCCTAGGTAGGAGATTTAGGCTTGAGAGAGTCATTTCTAGCATTAGGGGTAGAGTTCCCTACTGTTCTTAACGCGTCTAGACGTTCCGCACTACATCGGGAGATGAGCGACGTTGATTTCCTAGGTAGAGGATTAGATGTTCTCCATCCATCAATTGACACAAACCGAATTTCATGATCCATAGAAACATCCATTGCATGTTCCGGTATTCCCGAAACCCATGGTACTCTATCTTGTTGAGTCTAGCTTTGTCATCATTTATTATCTTTGAGATCTTCGTACTCCTTGGAACTTGATCATCTTGTTTTCATACATATTTCTTGCACGATTTTATAGATGTTTATGATATATATGTGTTGCTTTACGTATGATTCCGTATCCGTTTTACTTGTTTTCGTGTTTTCATGTTCTTATAGGTTTTTACGCGTATTTGGTTCATTTCGGAGCTAAAGGACATGCACGGAGCTAATGACCAACTTCGAGGATCATCACGGGACAAACGAGACGAAATTTAGCAAGAGGAGCCACCACCCGATCGGGCACAACTCATGCCCGATCGGGCACCCCATGCGGATCGCGATCCGCGCGACCAATCTGCACGTCCGACCTAGCCGTACCCGACCGGGTAAATTGCACCGCCCGCTCGGGTCGCGACCCTTTTCAGCAACTTAAGTTAAGTTAATTTAACTTAAAATAAAAGGAAGTTCATGGGGGATTAAGGCAACATTTAGACCGACTTAAAGGACATAAAAGGAGGCCAGAGGACGACCTTAGAGAGAACTTTGGATTCAGTTCGTGATTGAGGAGATTCTTGCGAGGAGGCAAGCAAGGAGCATTGGAGATCAACCCGATACTTCGGTTTCGCTTGGTTTTCATGTTCCTTAGACTTTCTATTTCGTTTATGTTTGTTTACAGACGCATGAGCGAGTAGTTTGTTTGTTCTACGAGAAGGGATTAGCCCTTGGCTATCCCGGAACCACTTTCTATTTATCTTTGAATGCATCTTCTCGTTTTCGTTTATCTATTCTCTATCTGAGCGCTTAATTGACTTGTGTTTACAAAGGCCACGTAGATGCATGTGTTAGGGATTAGGAGAAGGACCGAAAGGAGAATTCTAGTCCTAGAAGATCAGGTTTAGAACAACCGAGGTTAGGCCACGAAAGTAGGGTAGCAACGGTTGAGGGTAAAACGGATGAATCATAGTTCTTATGGGTTTAGTTCAAGGTGTCAGCCACGAAAGTAGGGGGTAACTTGTCTAGATCACGTGTCTATGCCTCGAGAGAGGGTGGATATCATATTAGGATCGTCTGTCTTAGATAACTTAACTGGGATTGTATGATAGATAGATTGATTGTTGGTTTCGGTAGTCTTGTGGTGAAACTCGATTCCTAGAACGTTTGTCTTATCGTTAAGAACCAATTCATTTATTTACTTTTAGTATTTCATTCTTCAACCATACTCGTTCATTAGCAAGTTTGATTCATAGTTCGAGTTTAGATTGTGTTGCGTAGTCTATTTGGGATCGACACCTAAAAGACTACACACGTGCCGTGCACTTGCGGGTAGTTTAGGTTATTTTATTTAACTTTGAGAACGCATCAGAACTACAATGAATGTGAATTCCAATTGAATAAATAAGTAAACACAAAACCTATACTCATATAATGACAAAATAGAAGCCATCTCTTAGGTAAAACAAATACATATATTTAGCTCGTAATTAAAATCATAGAGATTTCTGAATATAAGATTATCCATTACCTCTTAAAACTGTTTTGTATCTTGCTTTGGCCATCAAACTCTAGCTTGTCTTTGCACATATGTGTGATGGTCTAGCATAGGCTCGCAACCATCAGATTCTTTCCTAGTAGTATGAGTAACACTTCACCAGGCAAAGAATAGAGCCATACTGTATATGAATGATAAGAATATATGCACGAGAATCAAACCAAAGCGCCACAATAGTGGATGCTAACTATTATTGGAAAGGGAATTCTTAAGCACAAATGTAGTCCTAAGTAGAACAAAACAAACAAGCTTAGCCAGATTCCGAATGTTCGCAAAATACAGCAGAAACAAAAGGTTTATGGTACCTTGTTGACTATAATACGATCTGCATAAGCTATTTTGACTACCTCATTGAAAAACTCGGAATCTGATCCTGTATCGATTCAAAACCAACACCATTAAGCCCAAAGACCACCAAAATTCACATCCCGATTATAGACATCTATGTCAAATATGCCAGAAACAAAAATTTTATGGTGCTTTGTGTACTATAATATGATCTCCATAAGCTATTTGATCCACTGCCCCATTGACAAATCCACAATTTTACCCTATAACTATTCAAAACCAGCACCATTAAACCCTAAAACCACCAGAATTATCATCACATGCATCCAAAACCCATAACCAAACAACAGATCTCATCATAGAATCGATTAAGAGATTTCTATACGGAGATGTTACCTGATATTATTAGGACTTTCTCCTTGACGAATCCTCACGCTCACCCATTCAATAACAATGGATTCTGCATGTGATTCCAACAAGAAAAAAAATTCTGCTCCCACACAAAAAAGTTTATCACTGGAACAATCATTCTGCAAACACATAGAACACAAAAATTATATATATAAAAGTTCTTGCAAAAGGAGGCTTGTGGTGAAGCCACCTAAGCAAGTCTTTTTTTAAACTAATTTTTTATTAACTATAATTATATTGATAATTAATGTAATTAAATGACTTAAAACTTTTAAATAACTTTTTTAATATCTTATTAATATCCATAAAATCTTTACATAAAAATAGGAAAATCTATATATATTATACAAATATAAATATTTAAAATGTTTTAAATTTATTATTCTTAATCAAATATTAATATATATATATATATATAAGTTCTTGGAAAAGGAGGTTTGTAGTGAAACCACCTAAGCAAGTCCTTTTTTAACTAATTTTTTATTAAATATAATTATATTGATCATTAATGTAATTAATGACTTAAAATTTTTAAATATCTCTTTTAATATCTTAATATCTTATTAATATCCATAAAATATTTACATAAAATAGGAAAAATCTATATATATTATACAAATATAAATATTTAAACTATTTTTAAATTTATTATAATTAATCAAATATTAATATAATATTTATAACTACATATTTATATAAAAATAGGGAAAACCTATATATACAAATATAAAATTTTCCCTCTTTTTATAAAGATTTAGTTATAAATAATATATTAAACCTAACATTAGGGGTGGGCAAATAGCGAATATCCGTAAATATTCGACTATTCGTATTCGTCGAATATTCGATTTTACTATTCGTATTTGTATTCGTAAATACGGATATTCGTAAATTTGAATATCCGCAAATATTCGGTTATTTGTCGGATATCCATATCCGTAATAAAATCAATTTTTTTAAAAAAAATTAATAAAAAAAATTCTAAATAATTTACATTTTAGTCCTTAAATTAGGGTTAAAACTTTTATAATTTACATTTTAGTCCTTAAATTTTAAATATAATAACTATTTCTTTATATATTTTATAGTTGATCTGAAAGTCAATTATAATAATGTTTTTTATTTATAATTTGATCCTTAATTATTGAAGAATAAATATGTTTAATTTTTAAATTGTATATAACTTCTCTATTCAATCTTTAATGTGTGGTCATAATCACATAATCTAATTATTAAATTCAATAAAATAAAAAATAATAGAAAAACGTTGGATAAAAATATTAAAGGTTGGAGAGAGAATAAATTTCACTAATTTTGTTATCATTATTGTTATAATTATTGTTTTACATAACATACACTTTTTAATTCCTAATTTTTAAAAATAAAATATTATTATGAAAAGTTAAAAATATTTTTTCTTTTATGAAAAAACATTAAAATATGATGGAAGTTAAAAGATCTTTCTCAATATCAATGTCCATTTCTTCCGTCATTATATCAACTCCTTTCAAACTTTAAAAAAGTAACGATTTCTCATTTATAAAATATGATTTTTAAAAATTCATATAAAATTGATATGGTTATTAATTATAGTATAATTTATTTAAAATTCATGTGCATTGTCATTTTATTCAACGATACCAATAAAATTTAAATTAATTTTTATACAGATACATGTTGTTATAAAAATAACCATCCGCGCATTGCGCGGGATCTCTACCTAGTTTGTTGAAAAACAGTTTATAAAGGAATACTGGGGTAAAAGAACATTGTTCTCTTTATGTAACTGATTTTTATTTGAGTACATTTTTTTATTATATGAATTTTAAAGTTTACATAATAATCATACAAAAACTTTTACATATTTTCCAAAATTAATGTCGTTTTAGATAATATATTCTTTTATGATACTATAAAATTTTTCTTTGTACATCAATTCATGATAATTAATTGTCTCCTCCTTATTGATCATAAATAAATTTAAATCTTAAAAGAAAGAGTTTAAATATGTATTCATTAAATTATATTAAATCATAATGATTCATTATTTTTAGATAAAACTACAATTTTTTAAAAATTCGCGCATCGCGCGGGTTTATAACCTAGTATTATAAATAAAGACTTTTCTCTTAGCATGTTCGGTGATACAAAATGTTAAGTAGGACTAACCATTTTCATAGGGAAAAGCCAAACAAAAACATATATTGGTCATTGAAATATGAAAGTGGTTCTTCTATAGGGGTCAATATCGTACTTTCGCACAACAAAAAATTCTTTTCTAAAATCATAACTCCTTGGTTCGCAACACCGTAATTGATTACATATTGATTTTCGATTTTTTTTTGTTTATTAGAATAACATTTTTTAAGGGTGTAAAATGAGTTGTCTCGACTCGGTTTAGCTCGCCGTCAAAAAAATGAGTTGGTTTAGCTCGACTCATTTTCAAAATGAAATGAAAAATCTCAATTCAGTTCAGCTCAACTTTAACATGCAAAGCAATAAACTCTCGTGAACTATGCTATTTAATTTAAAATGATTATAACATATTACTATTATATGTTTTTCATCCCCAAACCAAATAAAATATCTAAAACATAAAAAACTTTAATTAGATTAAAAAATTATTAAATACCAAAATTTTAATTGGAAATCAAATTTACTGTATATCAAATAAAATATTGAATACATAAACATATTTTTTATAATATTTTTAAAATATTTTTTTATTTTATAATAAAAAAATATATTAATTTATTAAAAATAGAAAAATAATAATATAATATGTAACATATCGAATACACAAGCTAATTTATTTTTTTATATCAGTTATGTTTCTCATATTAGATTGAAGAAATGTGATGAAACCAATACTTCTAGAGTCACATTTGATTCTTATTATGAAGGTATGTGTTCAATTTCTCAATAATTTTAAAGAAATATCTGCTTGTGTGCTTGCATTCGTGTCACTTAGCAGTTTTTCTCATGATGAATGATCAAATTTCTCTTATTGGTTATATAAACATTGTATGAAATATGAACAGAGGATAAATTTCATAGTTTCTATGTTTTGAAACTTTTATCTTAGGGTTATTTTCTTTATTTTTATATATCCATATTACCAACTTTTGTTGTCTAACTTATTACATTTTAATTAGCTCATCCACATGAATGTACATGAACTGATTCGAATCTGTATTCTCTTGACATATTGATGTGAACGAGATCTTTGATAAATCACAAATCATATGGAGACAAATAACGAAAGACAAAGAAAAAGAAGTTTCGAGACGTATTCATGCAAATAAACATGAAAGGATGAAAAGAATCTCAAGAGGATATTACAAAACACTTCAAAAAGAGAGGAGATCAAAAGGAGTAAAAAACTTGAGGATCAGACAATGTTCAACCAAGGCAGAATTCCAAAGCAACCAAGTCAACTTAAATTTCAGTTTTTAATGTCACATTAAACCACTGAAGTTATCTTCTAATTCCAGCGCTATATTAATTTTATTAAGTTGCAACGTTAATAGTAGACATTACCACTAGGAATAGTAGCTAACTATTATAATTATAAAAATTTATAATTATATAAGATTGTGAATGTCTAAAACTTTTATGAAGGGTTATATTGAATTTATTACTTTTTAAATTGAAGAGTCGAATTTATTTTTTTATAAATAGGCAATGTAACCATTCATTTTAATACATAACTTACAAAATTCAAAAATCTTCGTATTCTCTCATACTCTCTTCATTCTCTCATATTCAATTTCTAGGTAAATTTTCTATCATTTTTCCATTAGATATATCATACATATATCATATATAAATATATTTATAATATGATATATGATATATATATATCATATATTATTATGATAATGAATAACTTCAATGTTATTTTTGAATATAGTTATCATATCGACCCTGGTGAATCTCAAAATTGCGGCGCTTGACATCTCTGGAAAAAATTACATAACATGGGCATTTGATGCGAAAATGCATCTAAAAGGCAAAAAACTCACTGCCACAATTGATAAAGATAATAATTCCTCAGAGAAGGAAAAGACAAAATCATGATTTTTTTACGCCATCATATTGCTAATGGGTTAAAGAATAAATATCGAACAAAAGAAGATCCCGTAGATTTGAGGGAATTTCTTAAATATTGATTTGATCACAAAAAATATGTGATCCTCCCAAAGGCAAAGAATGACTGGTAGAATTTGAGATTCTAGGATTATAAATCCGTGGATGAATATCATTCTACGATGTTTGAAATAATCTCCAGAATAGAACTATGTGGAGAAAAAAATATGTGGTTACGATAAGTTAGAGAAGACATTATCTACATTCGATGCTTGTAATGTCATTTTACAACAACAATATCGCGCAAAGGATTTCAAAACCTATTGCGAGTTGTTGCAGCTTCTCCTCATTGTAGAACAACAAAACGAGCTATTAATGAAAAAACATCATGCTTGTCCCAGTGGTTATGCACCGTTCTATGAAACGAATGTGATTTCATCGAATTATAATCATTGGCATGGTCATGGATATGGATATATACGTGGTCGTGCCGAAGACCGTAGATGTGGCCGCTGTCATGGTCATGGATAAGGTAGAGGACGAGGCTAAAGCATTCCACCAAACAATTTTTATCATGGAGATAATAAAAGGAAAGATAATGGAATGACTGAAAATGAAAATGTGACTAAAAAGAGAAAAGATACAATATGTTACCGGTATGGTATGAGTAGACATTGGTCTCAAGTGTGTTATACACCGCGACATTTTTTTAATTTATACCAAAAGTCACAAAAAGATAAAGGCAAAAATGTTCAAACGAAATTTGCCTATGATGATATTGATGATTTCCTCGATGAAAATAAGGATGGAATGCATCTCGACATCGCAGATTTCATGGACTAGAATGAAAATGAATGATATCGACATGATTTTTTTTTTTTTTGTATTTAGCTTGTTATTTTAGTTTCAAATGTATTTTTCCTTTGGTGTTAAATTTAAGTTTTATTATCTTTAATTGGTATTTTATTATATGCAACTATAATTCATATATTTTCAGGTTTATCACTATATTTATCAGATCAAAGTATCTTAAAAATGTTACGATCAAATATCAACAATGGAGATATATGTCTAGCGGATTGTGCTACAACGCACACAATATTGAAAGATAAAAAGTATTTCTCCAATAAGAGAATACATGAATCCAGTGTCAATATGATATCTCGAAGTGCAAAAATAATTGAGGGATGTGGAGAAGCAAATTTTATAATGTCTAGAGGGACAAAATTTATTATACAAGATGCATTATTCTCTTCACAATCCCAAAGAAACTTATTGAATTTCAAAGATATTCCCCAAAATGGTTATCATGTTGAACCCATGAATGATGAAATCGTGAATATCTTTATATCACAATAATGATTTTTTAGAAAGAAACATATCATGGAAAAAATTACCAGTTTTATCCTCTAGATTTTATTTCACAAAGATAAGAGTGGTTGAATCATATGCCACCATCAATCCAAAGTATAAAGATGTGTTTAAGATTTGGCACGAGCAACTGGGTCACCTTGGTTCAATAATGATGCGGAAAATCATTCAAAACTCCAATGGTCATCCATTAAAAAATGAGAAGATATTTCAATCTTATGAGATCATATGTATTGGTTGTTCTCAAGGAAAATTGATAATAAGACCATCATTGATCAAAGTTGGGCATGAATCACCATCGTTTTAGAACGAATACATGGGGATATATGTGGACCAATTAATCCACAAAGTGGACCATTTCGATACTTCATGGTAATGATCGATGCTTCAAGAATATGGTCACACGTTTTTCTATTATCAACCCGCAATGTTGCATTTGCGAGGTTTCTGGCTCAAATAACAAAATTATAATCTCAATTCCCCGATTATCCTATTAAGAAAGTGAGGTTTGATAACGCTGGTGTTCACTTCCCAAGCTTTCAATAATTATTGTACATCAATTGACATTGAGATTGAACATTCCGTACCACATGTTCATACATAAAATGGTATGGTTGAGTCGTTGATTAGACGTCTCCAACTCATTGCTCGACCATTATTAGTGGGAATAAAACTTCCAGTTTCTGCTTGAGACATGCCATTTTACATCCTACAGCAATAATTCAAATAAGGCCAAGTACTTATTATAAATATTCTCCATTCCGATTGCTTCTCCGCAATGGACAAAAATGGGTCCACAACGAAGATTGGGAATTTACGTTGGATATAATTCACCATCCATCATTTGATATCTTGAACCACAAACGTGTGATATGTTCACAGCTCATTTTTCTGATTGTCATTTTAATGAGAATGAATTCCCAATGTTAGGAGGAGAAACAGAACAAGCCTCATAAGATTTAACATGGAAAAAATAATCATTGTTATATCTTGATTCTCCTACAAAATAATACAATTTGGAAGTGCAAAAGATCATATATAACTGTTAATTACTGATTAATACTTGAATTTTTAGGTATTGGCATATTTTTCTGAGATTTATGTGCGAGAAACTTAAGTGTAGATGTGGTTCGTAGACTTAAAAGTAACATAGTCACTGTACTACGTAACTTGGAGAAGATTTTTTCACCATCATTCTTTGATGTTATGGAGCATTGACAGTTCATCTACGACACGAAGCCGCATTAGGAGGTCCAGTTCGATTTCGTTGGTTATATCCATGTGAGCGATTTATGTTAAGTTATGTAGATAAGATGTTTGATGAAATGCCTAAAAAACGTATATTAAGTTATGTAGATAAGATGTTCTTGAAATGCATAAGAAACGTATATTAAGTTTTATGACAAAAACATATTTAAGTTATGTCTTAAACATATATTAAGTTATGCCTAAAACGTATATTAAGTTACGATGGATATATTAAGTTTTATTTCTAAAACATATATTAAGTTATGGTAAATGAGTAGTTATGTATGTTATGATTAATGAGTAGATATTAAGTTATATGTTTTTATTTTGTTTAAAAATCATATATTAAGTTATATGTTTTTTAATATATTAAATTATATGTGTTTTTGAAATTATATTACAATTAATTAATGTTCAATTAGAAATGAAAATTTTTAAAATAAACATTCAATTAAAACTTTATATAATATTTTAATTTAAATTTTAGTGTGTCGCGTCGCGTTGGAAGAGGCGGTAACACCAGAAACCGTTCAACATCTGAGGAAAGTGCCAATGGCCCATCTCCTCCACAACACCAGAGATAGTCAGATATAGTATTTTCGGATTTTATGAATTCGAATTTATTTTCGAATACTGGATCGGCACAATATATGTTGTATCCATTTTATCAGCAGATGCCACCACCTCTTAAGCCAATGATGCATCACGAGCCTCCGATGCATCAAGAACCAATGGTGGAAGAACTTTTAGCGATGGTTAAGGAAAGACGTATACTTCCTCGTATAGATCCAACTCGTGCAGACGGCACACTTTGGTACATAAACTAAATTTAAATTTAAGTTTGTAACTACTTAATTGATCAAGTCTTAATTTACCTTTAATTTTGTTTTATAGTTTTGGTTTCGGACAGCTTAATCGTCATGTAACAAAGATGATAAAACCTTATTATAATCGTCCATGTTACAACTGGACGCGAACCGATCCGGATATCAAGGAATGGTGGTGGAAAGCTTTCGTTGTACGTTGTTATTAATATTTATTTCACTCAAAATTTAAAATTTAAAATCATATTTCAATAAATAATTATTTCATTATTTTCAGCAAAAAAGTTTATTAGAATCTTGCAATAACCGGACTAGTAAAGCTCGAATTTGAATGGGTTTCGGGAAACCGACTCAAATCTCTCGCAAACGAATGAAAAGATACCGGGAGATAAAGGGCAGACCTGTTTGGATGCAAGATAATGTATGGGAACAGATGTGTGCCTTTTGGGATAGTCCTAGTTTTAAGGAGAGAAGTCGGTACGCTAGTCAATCCCGTCGTTTCGATAGAGTAGGATATGGGATAAGTGCACATACTGCTGGTTCCCGCTCCTTCGCGAAGTTTACGAAGATTTGGTAAGATTTTAAATTTTTTAAAGTTTTAATACGATAGACATTTGCTTAATAGTAAAAAAATAGATTTTAAATTTGTTTTAGGCGAAAGGGAAAGGATCTGAACCGTCGTACGTGGAATTTTTGGAACGTACACACAAGAAGAAATCCGAAGGTTTTTGGGTAGATGCCTGGGTGAAACATATTCACGACAATGTTCTAAACAGGGTATAGTAACGAGTGTCCCAAATCCCACCGAGAGAAGATTACAGACGAGAATAGTGTCGTCCACAAACTTGGAGAAGCAAAAAGCAATCAGTGGTCTCATGTTGCAGTGCTGAGGCCGATTACCGAGCTATGGCAAATAAAACATGTGAGCTCATTTGAATCCAGGCTCTCCTCGAAGATTTTGGCCTCGAGCCCTCGTAGGCCACGGTGCTTCATTTGGAAAATTAGGCGGCAATTCACATTTCCTCCAACTCGGTTCCACGAAAGATCAAAACATATTGAAGTCGACTGTCATTTTGTTCGAGTGAAACTTGAAGATGGCATCATTGAATTCACATACACAAGAAGCTCAGATCAGTTGGCAAATGTCTTCTCTAAAGCCACAAGTGAAGAGTTTGCAATGATCTCCATTATCGGATCGGCCTCGTTGTTATTTTCAGTCCCAAGACATCGCATTCAAGCTTAATCGATCGTCCCTCGAGCTCATAACCTATTGTACTCTTTTTCCTTTTTCGGATTTTTTTCCCAATTGGGTTTTTCCCGAAAAGGTTTTAATGAGGCTCCACTTATGTTGCTTTTGAACGTCTAAGCTTGAGGGCGAATTTTAAGAAGAAAGGTTGCGTCCCACTCTCAAAACCGTTTCCCGCTCCCTTCCCCGTGTTCCGCTCTGCGTGATAGATCATGTCTCGCTCCCTTCTCCATGTCCCGCTCTTCGTGATCCGCGTCCTGCATCTTGCATCTGTTCAAAGCCAATTTATGAGCTCCGTGCTCTCCTATGCCTAGTTGATAGCTCCAGTTCATGCATGATACCTCTATACTTGTGTTTTGCATTTGTACTTGTATTTTCCTTATTTTTCTCTTTTCAAATTATTAGGATTTTAGTATAAATATGTACCTTTATATCCAATGTTAAACGTAAAATAATAATTATTCTTATTCTCTCTAATTTTTTATGTGTTCTCAAAGTTAAATAAATAACGTAAACTACCAGCAAGTGCACGACACGTGTGTAGTACTTCAGGTGTCGATCCCACAGAGACTACACTACACAACCTAAACTCTAACTGTGAATCAAACTTGCTAACGAACGAAATATGGTTTGAAGAATAAAATACTAAAAGCAAATAAACAAACTAGTTCTTAAGAATGAGACAAACGTTCCAGGAAACCGGTTTCACCACAAGACTACCGAAACCAACAATCAATCTATCTATCATGCAATCCCAGTCAAGTTATCTAAGGCAGACAATCCTAATATGATATCTACCCTCTTTAGAAGCATAGACACGTTTGATTCATCCACCTTTAGTTCAAGTTGCCCACCTTGAACTAAACCCATAAGACCTGTGATTCATCCATTTTACCCTCAACCGCTGCTACCCTACTTTCGTGGCCTAACCTCGGTTGGTCTAAACCTGATCTTCTAGGACTAGAATTCTCCTTTCGGTCCTTCTCCTAACCCCTAACACATGCATCTACGCGGTCATCACAAACACAAGTCATTTAAGCACTCAGATAAAGAACAGATAAACAAAAACGGGAAGATCCATTCAAAGATAAATCAAAAGTGGTTCTGGGATAGCCATGGGCTAATCCCTTCTCCTAAAACAAACAAACTACTCGCTCATGCGTCCGTAAACAAACATAAACGAAATAGAAGGTCTAAGGAACATGAAAACCAAACGAAACCGAAGTGTCGGGTTGATCTCTAATGCTCCTCGTAAGTCTCCTTCGCAAGAACCTTCTCCTTCTCTCCCTCGATCAAGAACTGAATAATGAATGAATCCTCTCGACCTCTGGCCCCTTTTTTTTCTTTAAAGTCGTTTTCCTTATTGTATAAGTCCCCAACAAACATCCATTTGTTTTAAGTCAAATTAACTTAGTTGAAGTTGCAGGTGACGGTCGCGACCCGCGCGGGCAGGGTAAGTGACCCGCTCGGGTACGACGCGGAAGATCGTGCAAGAACGCGATGAAAAGGAGGCTGCCCGCTG
>CM071870.1:4074820-4092309 GCA_036759665.1 Gynandropsis gynandra
GTTTGTCCCGTGATGATCCTCGATGTTGGTACTTTGTTTCGTGCACGTCCTTTAGCTCCAAAATGAACCGAATACGCATAAAAACCTGCAAGAACATGAAAACATGAAAACAAGTAAAACGGATACGGAATCATACGTAAAGCATCGCATATATATCATAGACATCTCTAAAATCGTGCAAGAAATACGTATGAAAATGAGATGATCAAAATTCCCCAGACATGAATGTTTGCTTGTCCCTAAGCAAACGTAAACGTGGAACACGTGGGGTGTACAAAATCCGAGAATCCCCCCTTCTCCTAGAAGTACCGCTAAAGCGAACTTAACTGATCAACTAGCACGTCGAGAGCAAATTCGGCCTAATTAAGTTTTTGGTCTTCATCCTAGATTCACCAAGGCTACCCATGAGAAAGTAAATCAAAGGAAAACTAAAAAAGCCACCGTAGCTCTCTCCACCAAACAAGACTTCAGATAATGCTAAACCTAAAACAACCGAGGATACTTGTTTCTTTTCCGAGCTTCTTTCTTTCTTTTTTCTTTTTTTTTCTTTTTCTTTCTTTCTTTTTTTTCTTTTTATTTTCTTTTTATGACTACTTTTTAGTTTCCTTTTTTTCTTTTTTTCTTTTTCTTTGCATACACACTAGGCTTCTAGGACGTTAGATTTGAAGGGATCCAGCCTCTACTTAGACCCAGACTACCGATGACGGTATACTCATGCATCTCGTTTAAGAGTACAGCAGATTAGGCGGCGTTTTATTTGTGTCATGCCATTAGGACGTAGAAATATGATCGCCAACCCACCACTTAGACCCGAGCCATCGAAAGAGTATCAAGGTCGATGCACTCATATCGATTTTAGATCATGCGTTTTAGGCATTATTTCTATCGACATCGGAGTGTTAGTGTGCGCTCTTAATCTACAAAAGCTCGATCTCTCGTACGATATAATAATCCTCATAGAAAAGTGAAGTAAAGCATCGTCTACACGAAGTATGGCCATCTGGATAGAGAGAATAAACGATAAAGTAGCCTAGCAACCTCGTCTAAACCCCCCACAAGCAACACTAGGATTCCCAAAGAACTATGACCTATTGTTTTTCAGCCGACTAATAAGCTCTAACACTTAGGAAAACCTAGCTCAATCATGCAAAATCTCACGGAAAAGGTCAACTTCTTAAGCATCCTAGGTTCAGGGTTCATCTCAAAACGTGGCACCGGACAAGTGCCTGGGACGACTCTGATTCGTGAAAACAAAAAACAAACTAAAAACCACAAAAATAACCTAAAAACTACAAAGTCAAAGGGAAGATGAAAGAAAATGAAACGAAATCACCTGACAAACGTGAGTTGTTCCCCCAGACTTGAATTGAACGGCGTCCTCAACGTGAAGCTCCGATGGAGGGTAAAGGAAGTGAAGCACGTTTGCGGTGGTATTTTTTTGTGATTTTCTGTTTTTTTTAAACTGAAAACGAATAACCGAGTCTCAAACTAAAAACTAGAAAAAATAAAAGCAAACAGCTGGGTTGCCTCCCAGAAAGCGCTTATTTAACGTCTTTAAGCTTTGACGTCTCCATTCCTCATGTGTGCACGACGGGTGGATCGTAAAGGGAAATGGAGTTTCCACTTTCGATCGGTTGAGCGGCTTGGTAGAGCTTTAGCCGCTGTCCATTGGCTTTGAATTTGTCACCCGTCTCGCTCCATAGTTCCACGTCTCCATGTGTGAAGACTTCTCGTACCTGAAAAAGACCAAACCAACGAGACCGTAGGTTGCCCGAGAAAAGCTTAGGACGAGAATTGAAAAGTAAAACTAAATCACCTGATTGGAAGTCATGAGGTAGGATCTTTTTGTCGTGCCATCCTTTAGTCTCTACTTCTTTCTTTGGCACATCATGCACGGGATTCACTCGTTCGCTGCCCGAGGTTGGATAAATGGTATCTGCATTGAAAAGTTTTATGACGTCTTTTTCCATTACCTCGTGCAAGTGCGGGTGCAGCCTCTTTTGAGTTTCGATGGAAGGTTCGTGGTTGTCTTCCGTATAATTTCCGTGCATACATATTGAAGAGCTGACTCTCATACGCTTCTTCACACGTGTGGGTTGTTTTCTCATCTCATCTGCACTCAAGTTAGCATTCAAAACAGCAGGATATGTTTTATCACATTCTATGTACTCATACCGAAAAGAAGACGGAGGTGGTTCGGGCTCAAGTTTGGACGTCTTCTCCATTACGAAACCAGCATGCATATCATATGGTATCTCCTCACATGGGGCATCTCCTAGTGCTTCAATAGCACTGATGAATTTTGTGTACACCTCAGCTCCTTCATCCGTAAATCCTGCATCATCACAAATTGGTGTTAGATATCGTACAAGTGGATCAGAAACACTTACATGATTGTGCGTGTGTTTTGCTAACTCGTCCAGTGAATCGACTATAACGCTAGACTCCTTGGATAAGGATCCGTTCATGGGGCTGGACAGTTTGAATTCGATCGTCTCATCTCCGATACGTAAGGAAAGCTTTCCTTGTTATACGTCTATCAAGGCACCTGCAGTAGCTAAGAACGGTCTACCAAGAATAATAGGTGTCCTAGCATCTTCCTTTATTTCAAGTACAATAAAATCAGTGGGGATGCAAAGCTTACCTACCATGGTGGGCACGTTTTCAACAATTTCCACCGGATATCTTACCGAACGATCCGCGAGGCGTAGACACATCTTTGTAGGTTTGAGACTCCCGAAGTCCATCCGCTTGAAAATTGAGTGTGGCATGATGCTCACGCTTGCCCCTAAATCGCACAAAGCATTATCAATATCAATATTACCTATTTTGCATGGAATGGAGAAACTTCCGGGGTCCTTCAACTTTGGTGGAAGCTTGTTTTGAATGACAGCGCTGCATTCCTCGGTGAGTGCTACCGTCTCGTTCTTTTTTATATGTTTCTCTTTGGAAAGAACCTCTTTGATGAGTTTGGCATGATTAGGCATCTTTTGGAGGGCTTCCACGAATGGTATGTTGATGTCCAGCTTCTTGAGACCCTCTACGAATCTGCCCACTCGTTCTTCATAAACAGTATAGGAGGTTTGTATGCTGGTGGAGGAGCCTGTGGTTCTCGCGGTTGAGGCACGAGTTGATGTTGCTGCATCTGTCCATTGCCGTTCTGATTATCCATCTTTGTTGATCTGAAGGCTCTGCAAAGGACAATTAAAGAACAATTTACGTCTAAAGAACAAAAGAAAAGAAAACAAAAACAAAAACAAACAAGAAAGACTCTAGGCTCGAATCTAAGACGTGTTGACAATAGTCCCCGGAAACGGCGCCAAAAACTTGATGCGTTCTCAAAGTTAAATAAATAACCTAAACTATCCGCAAGTGCACGGCACGTGTGTAGTACTTCAGGTGTCGATCCCACAGAGACTACGCAACACAACCTAAACTCTAACTGTGAATTAAACTTGCTAACGAACGAAATATGGTTTGAAGAATGAAATACTAAAAGCAAATAAACAAACTAGTTCTTAAGAATGAGACAAACATTCCAGGAAACCGGTTTCACCACAACACTAGCGAAACCAACAATCAATCTATCTATCATGCAATCCCAGTCAAGTTATCTAAGGCAGACGATCCTAATATGATATCTACCCTCTTTCGAGGCATAGACACCTGATCTGGTCATCCCTACTTTCACTTTCGTGGCTGACACCTTGAACTAAACCCATAAGACCTGTGATTCATCCGTTTTACCCTCAACCACTGCTACCCTACTTTCGTGGCCTAACTTCGGTTGTTCTAAACCTGATCTTCTAGGACTAGATCGTGTTTGTCCCGTGATGATCCTCGATGCCGATTCTCGTCCCGTTTGTCCCGTGATGATCCTCGATGTTGGTACTTTGTTTCGTGCACGTCCTTTAGCTCTGAAATGAACCGAATACGCATAAAAACCTGTAAGAACATGAAAACACGAAAACAAGTAAAGTGGATACAAAATCATATGTAAAGCATCGCACGGATACGAAAACGAGATGATCAATTTTCTCGATCTTTCGCTTGCTCTCAATCTTTCTAATCTTGCTTCCGGTGATTCATCTTTGATTTATAAGATCAACAGTATCGCCGTGGTATCCTCGACGATATCTTCTTGTAGCGAATCCAGACCAAAGACGCCCCTTATATATATTCTAACAGACTATAATATAAAACACATTAAATTAAATATATCGTTATAAAATATTTTGTGTAATTAAAGAATTATTATAAGAATAATATTGTTGTATACCTCTAAATAGATTTTGTCCTTTTGTAAAAGACTAAGATCATCATGAGTTGAACCGATGGCTTGTGATTGTTGTATGATCTTTTTAGTCACAGCTTTCACCGTCTATTTTGCCCGAGGGTCTACCAACTCAGGTTCGTCGACCTCTTTCCCAACGACGGATTTCTTTTTGGCATGGGTCTCTACAACCAACTCAAGAAGAGTTATAGTAATATTATTACTTAAAAATTTTATATAACAATAAAATTAAATTAATAATATAAATAATTTTTATCAATTCTTTTTTTTTTAAATAACTTTGATCCCGAGGTATGGATTTGGACAATCCCCGGGAATTTTCTTGCCGTACCGATATTTTTTGGCCTTCTCGCTTTTGGCCTTGAAGACCTCTGACTCCCAATGTTGGACGAGTTGGTTGAATACCTCGTCTTTTGCATATTGTCGGATTCGCGTTCTTCTTATAAGAGTTGAGCTTGGCATTGTTCATCATCAAGTGCAACCAAACTTGCATATCGTGCATCCAAGCGGTATCGATACACAATATATCCTTCTTCCGCCATTTATATACGCGCTACAAATATAATTTTTTATAAATTAATTTATGATAAAAGTATATAATATTTTTTAATTAAATTTTATACTCAATATACTTAAGATAAATGTACATTACCATCGGCGACGTATAACTTCTGGTGTCACCTGCAAGGAGTAATACAATCGATCTTGTAGCGAACCTTGGATGATGTTGTTGTTTGTGTGTTTAAGAACATCATCCACATCAAACCTACACGTGTAAACCAAATAATTAGATAATATTTATAATTAAATGCAATATCAATATTTCTAAATAATATCTTACCATAATGTCTCATTAGAAGGTTTAGGATCAATAATAGGGATGGAGAGACGCTCGTCGAAACTATTGATCAAAGCTTAAATATCCACCATATCATCTTCTTCGTCAAATATCAGTGGTACCGATATAGGTGAAAGAGACCGATATGATTAGGATTTGTGTTTGAGAGAATATTATGTTTTGGTTTTGAAATTGTGTTGAAAATGAATTGTTTAACGGTTAAAATACAAATATTTCCAAAGGACATCAATTGAAAATTCCAACAAATGCCCGTTGGAATTAACGTCATCTCAATCGACGCAATTAAAAGACATGACTGAGATGTTTTCAATGGTCATCCATTGAAATTTCAAACAAATGCCCAATTGAAATGTGTGTTCACGAGGCAACAGACTACGTAATGATTATACGTCTTCATTCCAACGGCCATCTGTTAGAAATTTCAATGGATGCCCGTTTGACTTTCATCTAAACCTTTGACCTATATAAGATAAAAATGAATGAATACTTAGAACATAACTTGTTTTACATATATATACGAATATATGTGTACTTATGTAATCTTTCAACCACGAGCCATAATGTTGAACTTTCATTTTCGTGAGTTCATCTAGATGAAGATGAGGATATGTACTCATTACTTCTTCATCAAATATCATGTATATAATGAAAGTATGTTAACACACATATATATATATATATATATATATTTGTAATTTAGTAATATATATGTGTGGATGTGATTATACTCCTCTCGTGTTAGCCAATATTCTTCGGATTTCTTCCTTTACGTCCAATTGGTGTAAAGATCTCAAGAATTATGCCAAATTGAGGATTATATTGATATAGATAGTTTGTGTGAGCTTCTGCTGAGCTCCTTTGTTTCGTCAAAATATGTGACTCAGAATAAATATGCTAAAATATGTGATTTCTTCTAACAAATTTTGTTTAACAATAGATCCTTCAATCGATGCTTTGTTTTTTGCTTTTTTCTTTAGATGAAAGAAAAACCTTTCGAAGGGATACATCCACCTGAATTGAATTGGGTCACTGAGTATTGCCTCATCTGGTAAATATATTGGAAAATGTTCTATGACATAGAAGAATGAAGGCGGAAAATTTTTTTCCAAAGAGAATAATACTTCAAAGATATTGTTTTTCAATAACTCTAAGTAATCTCTTTTAAAATTTCTTGAACATATATCTTTGAAAAATATGCTAATTCCGCGTGGCAAATCGTTAACATTTTGTGGTAAGAGCTCAACAAATACAATTGGAATGAGTCGATGCATAAAAATGTGATAATTGTGACTTTTCAACTCGTTCAGTCTCGAACCCACAATATCCACACACCAAACAATGTTCAATGTATATCCATATAGAAATTTAACGTGTTCTTTTAACCACCTTAACAATGCAATTTTTGTTAGCCCGAGCAATCTAAATATTAGGTTCAGTTTCCTTCCATCTCATAACTCTAACTCATGTCTTCGATATATTGTCTTCAAATTTTCTTGGTTGTATATTTTCCTTTGTTTTTCCTGTCACATTATGACGCAATATCAGTGTTGATGATATTATCAAATATTTTTTTGATATACATAACATCCAAATTATGATGAATATCATTGTTTTCCAGTATGGTAGTTCCCAAAAAACATACTATATTTATATCGGTTATGTCATTCATCTTGGTCATTTGGTTTTCGATGCCCATGATCTCCACCATATTTTATCGATTGTTGTAAATCTCCCACGGTGTTTAATCATTTGTAAAATATTTGCGTTCATGTCTTCATGCACGATGCCTCTTCTTTTTGTACCACATTCTTTCGAAAAAAATACCTTTTTTGAATTGATGTCCACATGGAAGAAATCTTCTATGAAAATCAAACCAACACGGTTTCTTCTCATGTACTAGTCGAAATGAATCTTTGTCCTCCATACAATATGGATATGCCAATCTCTCGTGTGTGCTCCATCGAGATAACACTTCATATGTAGGAAAGTCGCTAATATTCCACAATAAGACTGCTTTCAATGTAAAATTTTGCTTTTTATTTACGTTAAAAGCAAGAAATCCATTGTTCCACAAATCTCTTAATTCATGAATTAAAGCTGCAAAAAAGCATCGAAACGTTTTTTCGAATGTTCAGGTCCTGGAATCAGCAACGTCAGAAACATTACTTCTCTTTTCAAACACATATGAAGAGGCAAATTATACAGAGATAAAATAACTGGCCACAAAGAAGTGACATCCAGATTTTCCATATGGACTAAAACCATCAGTGCACATGCAAAGATAATATATATCGTTTCATACGCGAACTCAGAAAATATTTCATTGAAATCTTTCTAAACCTTACCATCCGATGGATGTTGCATTATCTCTTCGCTCGACAAGCGTTGTGCATGACATCTCATTTCCATAGCGGTTTTTTATATTCATATAACCTTCTCAACCTTTTGGCTATATTTACGTGAAAATGAATTTTTGGACAAAATCTGCTTGCACCACAAAATTTACATTCCAACAAATCTTTATCTTTTCTCCAAAAAAACATGCAATTCTTTCTACAAACATAAATTTTCTCATGTGGCATTCCCAAATCATTTAAAACTTTCTTTGTTTCGTATTATATCTCGGTAGCTTGATAATTTTCCAGTAAATATTCACACATGGTTTTTCAAAATGAATCCATGCAATTTTCAGCAACGATATAATCTGTTTTTATACTAAACAATCTTTAGGAAAAAGATAAACGAGACTGACATTCAATAAAACTTTCATATAAATGTAGTTTCATCGAATTCAATAGGTTGAAATCTGCAGTGCCACTTGTCGTTCAGGAAGTATATGAACTTTTCAGGGGAAGATAATTTTAGCTTCTTTTCCCTTTTGCCCCGAATGATTGCTTTCAAGTCAATTGTGAATCGTTTTGCCTCATTGTTCAGAATCTCTTCATATGATCTCTCAACAACACCAGGAAGAACATCTGACACAATTTCCACATATGGATTGGTTGTCAATGTTTCAAAAGAACTTCTTCATTTCTTTTTATTTCGCGTGCGTATTTCTAACTCTACAATTTTCACTGTGAAATAACCAAATTTCACTATTCTATACTAAACCAACCTTGTAAAAAAAGTTTGCAAACCATTTCTTGACTTCGATGCTTCATGTTTTTGCATCTTTTGCAAGGACATAACAGCGCTCTGCGTTCTTGACATAAAGGTTGCATCGATGCAAAACTCATGAATTGCTTCAATCCGTGTAACAATTCTTGAGTAACTTCCTCGATTACGAGATCTTTTCTTCTATACATTCATTCTCGAGATCATATATACATATATATATATCTATTTGAAGAAGCTGGCTTTGTTTGAAAATATATTTTTTGTTGATGGCTTGATGGTAAAAGGTTTGAATTTCAACAATAAATAGTGAATTTTCCAATACTCGTTTATAATACCAATGGATACCCATTGAAAACTAAAGTCGAATTATTCCAATGGAAGCCTCAAAATTATAATACTTCAATGGACATCTATTGGGAATCGCAATAGATGCTCGTTGAAAAGTACAACGGTAATCCGTTGGACTAAAAAGGCGGTTTTCAACGGCCTTTAATAGATCTATTACCAAGTTTGAAAGAATGTAATTCCTTGCTCATTCGTTGATAATGGAAAATCATTGCAACGGACTTGGGGTTGTCTATAATTTTCAGAAATCTGTTACAATCCGTTGGGAATTATATCAGTGGACAGTGAACCGTTTGTTGATATTTGACTGTTTTTTTTTTTTTGTAATGAAATTGGTGTGCCTCATTGTTCGACATCTCTTCATGAATTTGCTCAAACACATATTGATTGGTCAACATTGTTTTAAAATGAACTTCTTCATTTATTTTCATTGCTTGTGCTTCTTGCACACTATCTCTAAGCCACAATCTTCATCGTGAAAGAATTAATTTTATAATTCTCTACAAAACCTACCTTGTAAATTTGTTTGCAAACAATTTGTGACTTTTATATTTTAGGTTTTTTGCATCTTTTGCATGGACATAACATTATCTCGAGTTATTGACACAAATGTTGAATCGACGGCAAACTCATGAACTGCTCCAATTTGTGTAAGAAATTTTGCATAACTTCTTTAATTACGAGATATTTTCTTCTATACATGCACTATCTTGATATATATATATATATATGTCTATTTTAAAAAGATGATATTATTGGAAAGTATATTTTTTGTTCAAGTCTATTCGGATTTTGTTTGTGACTGCAGCATATCATGACTATTAGATTTGGCAATTGGACGTGAAAATAGTTTTTCTAAATGGAGAGCTCCACGAAAAAGGTCTATAGGACTCAACCTGTCGATTTCACGATCTCGTTCATTGATAGTATGGTATGCAAGCTCCAAAGCTCCATTTATGGACTCAAGCAAACTTCTCTTAATGGTTAACTAACCATTGATCTCTCAATAGGAATTCTTGGAAGGATTGAATGCCAGATTTTCCTTGGATATGTGATCAACTTAAAAATTGACAAGTTATTTGCTATTATTTTATTTCGAACACCTTATGCTTTAGAGCACTTTTTAAAAAGATATTGGGAGTGATCATTTGCTTGTGAAATTGATGTTTCATCAAGATGAGATCTATCAACTCTAAGTGAGAGTTAGGGCTTTATGTTGTCATGGATCATAACAAACGATAAATTCTTTGGACAAAGCGGAAGAATGATAAGAGAAAATGAGTTTTCTCAAATTTATTCGACAATCAGTTACAAAAAATAAGAAACAAAGTTGGTAATATATTGAGATTTGACAATCAAACCATAACCTAGGATTTATCTAGAGCTGAAAAAATGGAAGGAAATATTGAATTCTCTTTTACAACGTTTCATCAATATAAATGATGTTTATTCATGTTAATCTGGTCGTTAAGGAGTGTTGGTAGATGTCGAGCCCGATTAAACAATTAGTAAGACTAATCGTTTACAAGATTAGTGTTGAACCCCTGAAGTCACACATTTACGAGTGTTTCGGTATCTAGCGATGATTCTCTGACAATCAACATGGAAAATGATAGTGTTTTCGGTTAGGATCGAAAACACAATTGATCTCTGAATATAGCATATATGATATGCATAGTAGATTAAGTATGGAGATGTGTCTTTGTATTATCGGATAATTGATATTTAGGACAAGTGAGACATTGTTGAATAACTAATGTCTCTAAGTGCAATTAATGATTAAGATGATAATCATTAAATGATTAATTAATTTTTAATAAATGTAATTTAGTTTTAAAATTAAGATTTATAAAATTAGCTTAATTATCCACTACTTATATAATAAAATAGTCTTAAAATTAAGATATATAAAATTAGCTTAATTATCCTACTCATCTAATTACTAAAGGTTAGTAATTCAAACCCATTAATTATATAGTTTTAAATGAAAAACGCAAACCCAACAAAGAAAAATTCCTAATCAGACTATATTTCATAATCGGTTTTCGGTGGGTTTTGTTCTTACCGGCCTTTTTTCCAATCACAGATCATTGTCATCCCGTTTACTTGATCCCTGATTGAATCCGTCGACATCAAATCCAGGTCCACATTCAAACCAGATAGAGATTGATGTTCTTTTGGACCAATTTCACAAGTGATTATTTCTCAACATATCTCCCCTTCTCATATTTGATTGCCTATCATTTTTGTTGTTTGTTCTTTTACCTTTTACTGAAGACAAAATTTAGCCATTTTGTACTTTTTTTTAACTAGAGCCTCCATTCTCCATGATTCCCCTGTATCACTTAAGTTCTTAGTTCATAAATTGTTCTGGTATAGGTTTTAATCCTTTTTGTCCCATTTATTTCGATTGTAAATCGATTAATTCTTACTTTTTTGTCTCTCATTTGAATGTAGACTCACAATTACATTGAGATGTTTTAACTCTAACACCATAGACGTTAGGGACAATATTTTTTTTTTTCACATAAACCATGATATGAATTATTAAGTAGTACATATCTTATTGGATAATTTTTAATTTTAAACCTTTTTTCCAATTGAATTGAATCCAAATTTATATTTAATAGAACAAATTATCATTAATATGAAAATCCAAAATGGCATAATAAAATGGGAAAATATCAAAGAAGCCTTCGTAGGGTTTCCTTGCTTCAAGTATACCCTCGTAAACCTAAGGAAAAGAAAAAATGGAGAAACGACAAATTTGCCCATATTTTTTGCACGTGAAACAGCTTTTTGAAACGAAACATATTTCAAAGTTGAGAGTAAGGAGTGACAGGGGATTTTAAAGTTGAGAGCAATTATTGAGTTTAAAGTAAGTAAGAAGGAAATTTCGAAGTTGAGACCAAGGAAATTTTGAAGTGAGAGAAAGAAAGAAACGGCAAGTATTAGTAATGAAGAAGAGAGAACGAGTTAATCTTCAATGGCATTTGTGAGTGGATCGATTTCTAGGGTTTTACGTTGCAGATGAAATACATTAGAGATAAGACTGTTAAATTGTTTGTTGATTTGATTTCAAATGAGCATGAGTCTGAATGAGTCCCTTAAGTCTCAGTGAATCGCTTGAGTCTCAGTAAGTTGCTTGAGTTTAAGATGGTCAGGAGTCTCGATGAGTCGCTTGAGATTCATGACCCTCTTTGACTCAAGAGACTCATTAGGTTTCAAGGGTCGCTTGATTCGCAAGAGGTTCTTATGTCTCATTGAGTCGCTTAAGTCGAAGAGGGTCAAGAGTCTCTATGAGTCACTTGAGACTCATAACCCTCTTCAACTCAAGTGACTCATTGGGTCGCAAGGGTCTCTTGAGTTGCATGGGTCGCTTGAGTCGTAGGAATCGCTTGAGTCGCTAGGGTCGCTTGAGTCGTAAGGGACGCTTTAGTCGCAAGGGTCACTTGAGTCGTTAGGGCCGCTTGAGTCGCAAGGGTCGCTTGAGTCAATAGAAATTTGATGTATTCTTAATTGGTCATTTTACAGGTGCCGCCAAAGTCGAAGGTTCTCTATGAATTGATGCACATGGATAGAATGCCAATGATCACCACCAAGTGTTATCCTCACGAGATAATAAATAAGTTTAGAGGCATCTTAGATGAATATGAGTTGCATTACTTCAACAAGGAGTCACAATTTAGGCATATATTACATTTCCAATGTGACTCCATCTTGACGAAAGTGCAAATGTTTGTCCTATTAAATCACTCTGTGATTATATGGGACAACAAGTAATTGTGATTTGTCATAAACGGTGTTCTCATCCGGTACTCTATAGTGGAGCATGCACTAATTACCAGATTGAACTGCGAACCCTATCCCAAAGGATGGGAGTCCAAAAGGGATGATACATTCAGGCTAAATAATTTTGGCCGTAGAAAGGTGACTGTCGCATAAGTGAGTGAAAAGCTTGTGAAGGCAAAGAATTCCACAAACTAGAAGAGGTTGGAAACTTTGATGGTGTTGTGGCATGTTCTGGATCACAAGCCTTCATCGGACAATTCTATCAGCCATGATCTGATTGACATGGTTGATGACTTGGAATTTTGTGAAGGCTTTCCATAGGGGGCTTTACACATTTGAGAACCTTGTGGATACTTGCTACAAGCACGTTAGTGGGGAATCACCGAAACCAAAATGGCATTGTGGTGGTTCCATGATCCCGCTCATGGTAAGTTGTTTATATTATTATAATAACATGAATGTTTTCGTACTTTTGTATTCATATCATTTTGTTTCAATGTTTCAGTTACTTCCATTTGAAACTATCCTTAATTTGGGCGAAAACGGATGGTATGTTGATGTTATGGATGTTGATCCATCATGCCCAAGAATGTGCAAGAAGTTGGTTAAATCCATTTTTAACCCAAAATATGTAGACATGATAAAGCGAATCGGAGATTTTAAGGTAACAATTACATAAGGGTCACAATGGTTACAAAAATCACAAGGGTCACAAAGGTCACAAGGGTCCTAATGGTTATTTGTTATTTTTGCAAGATATTCAAAGTATTCTTCGTGTTGAACATGACGAGGAAGTTTTACTTTTTGATCAGGAGGATTACGAGGGATGCACGACCCAAATGTTCAAATATGGATGGAACATCTACATAGAAGTCCAAAGGGTATTTGTTGGGAGGATATCCGTAAGAAAGAACTGCTGACGTGAAAATGAGCTCTTAATGAGAAATAGAAGGGGAAAGAAAAGAAGGCTAAGAGGAAGAAGTGCAAGGGTGAAAAAGCAATTGAGGTTGTAGATGTTCCACCCATATCTAAAGTTGATGAAGAGGAAGGATTTGTAGGTGATGCTGAAGCTGATGAATAAGGAGAATGTGATGCTGAAGCTGAAGCTGAAGCTGAAGGAGAAGGTGATGATGAAGCTAAATCTAAAGGAGAAGAAGTTGCAGTCCCTCTGACACTAGAGAAAAAAATTAATGAAGGCCTTCTAAGGAACATCAGGTTTCATTTGCCTAATCCAAAATCAAATGACACAAATCCCAAAGGTGCTAACTAATCATCTCCTTTTTGTACACGATTCTCGCATGATTTTAGAGATGTTTATGAAGATAGTTGTGATGTTTACGTATGATTTTGTATCCATTTTACTTGTTTTCGTGTTTTCATGTTCTTATAGGTCTTAATGCGTATTTGGTTAGTTTCGAAGCTAAAGAACATACACGGGACAAAATACGACCATCAAAGATCATAATGGAGCAAACGAGACGAGAAATGGACAAGGCGGCCGAGCACACAACTCAACACGACTGAGCATGCACTTGTAGGAGACAGCCCGACCGAGCATAACCATGTGCACAACCGAGCACTCATCCAAGACCATGTGCACAACCGAGCATGTTGTGATGCACAGTCGGGCTCTTTTAGAGCATTTTATCCTCGAGAGATATGCATGACCCGGGCACACATCACGCACGGTCGTGCAACTCTCTTGGTAAAGTACCCGGTCGGGCGTTGTTGAGTGCACGATCGGGCATTTAGCATGATTTGACCCCCAAGACTTCTGCACTAGTCGGGCATGCACATAGTACGGTCGGGCACTCTTCTTTGGAGACTGCACAGTCGGGCGTTGTTGAGAGCATGGTCAGGTACCAAGGAGCACGCTCGTTCTACAATCACGGAATGAAGCATGCCCGACCGGGCATGACATGGAGCACGGTCGGGCATGACTTGGTAAAAAGGCCTATGACCGATTTTGGTGGAAATGAGTCGGCAAAGGACTCAAATTTGAAAAGAATAAAATGTCAAGGGCAGAAACCATTTAGCATACACTCACCATTCATAATTCATACAGCAACCATTCACCATCCATCATAGGAGAGCTCTCTTGACGAGAGACACACAAGGAGACGGGAATCGATTCGGGATTATACCTCGTTTGATATTTCTATGTTCCTTACTCTATCTGTTTCGATTATGTTGTTTGGAATCAGACTCATGACTGAGTAGTATATTTTTTTTATGAGAATGGATTAGCCCATGGCAATCCCGGACCTATTCGATTTATTTATGAATGCATTTCCCGTTTTACTTATCTATTCTTTGTCTGAGCGTTGAAATATCTTGTACTTATGAAGGCCACGTAGACGCATGTGTTAGGATTAGGAGAAGAACTGAATGGAGAATTCTAGTCCTAGAAAATCAGGCTTAGAACAACCGAGACTAGGTCATGAAAGTAGGGTGGTAACGGTTGAGGGTTAATCGGATGAATCATAGATTGTATGGGTTTAGTTGGGGTGTCAGCCACAAAAGTAGGGGATAACTCAATTGAATCGTGTTCCTATGCCTTGAGAGAGGGTAGGAATTACATTAGGATTGTCCACCTTAGATATATTGATACGAAATGCATGATTAGATAGATCGATAGTCAGTTTCGGAAGCTATGCGGTGAAACCGTATCCTAGAACGTTTGTCCCATCGTTAGGAACTCATTAGTCCACTGCATTTTCATAATTGTATATCACAACCATTATTCCATCGTAGCAAGTATGATTCTAGTTTAATCTTAGTCAATGTTGCGTAGTCCCTGTGGGATCGACACCTAGAGTACCACACACGTGTCGTGCACTTGCGGGTAGTTTAGGTTAACTTGTTTAACTTGAATCGCATCAAGTTTTTGGTGTCGTTCCGGGGACTATTTGTCAACACGCCTTAGATTCAGATTTAGAGTCATTCTTGTTTTTTTTTGTTTTCTTTTCTTTTTATTCTTTCTACTAATTCTGTTTGCTTGTCCTTCGTAGGTGTATGACCTGATCTCAAGGTGCTTCGAGCTTGCATCGAATCGACTCGAGATCAAGAGAACTATTAGACAGCGAAAAAAGGGCAAGGAAGAAGAAAGAGTAGACCCGACCAATCCACGAGGGATGGACAATCGAAACGATATATTGGATGGTCATGGACAGCCCCAATTACCCGTCGGTATTGTGGCACAATTACAGCAACCGCAGGCTCCTCCACCACGTCGACTTTGTGATTACGTGGTGCCAAACATGATTAACGTCCAAACCGAAATAATGACACCCGCTGTTGCTAGGGAAAAATTCAAGATTAAGCCTGCAAAGTCAAAAGCAATTCATGGGCGGAAATCATGAAGACCCTCATCAGCACCTAAGAGACTTCCTAGAGCTTTCAAGCACATTCAAAACTCATGGAGTCTCGGGGGATGCGATTTTGTTGCGTCTCTTCCTTTTCTCAATTAGGAGACAAGCAAAGACATGGCTGCAATCTCTTCTCGTTGGTTCAATCGATACTTAGGACCAGCTTTGCACATTTTTCCTATCACGATTATTTCCTCCGAGCAAGACAATTCAAATGAGGAGAGAAATCACGATGTTTAGATGCTGAGAGGGAGAGACATTATTTGAAGCATGGGAAATATTGATGTGCGTTAAGCTCAAGTAATAAAACCTAGACTAACGCTTCCGCAAGAATACGGATCGTGTAGTAACTAGGGTCGAACACAAGGAATTGATGCGACTTATAAGCTATTAAACTAATGGAATAGACGTGTAGGGTGACTAAAGATGGAATTGATATTGAACTAAACTAAACTAAATCGATGAGATCAACTTATAGCTAAGCACCATGGGTATCGAGAGTTTGCATAATGATGTAACGAAGTTCTAAAAGGATAATTGGCTTAGGTACTATCATGAGTTCAGGGAATTCAAGCTCTCCAATAGGAACTGACTGGCGTAGACTTGTCCACTATCTAGCATGCATATACCAATGTATCCATTGCGCATCTTACATGCATAGACGCATTACGACCGCTATCCTAATCCCTAGATTCAACCGATTGACCTGGCGTAGATTCTAAACCGATTAAACCCTAAATCATGGCTAAGTTCCAAAGTCTAATGCCCTGGCGTAGATTTATTAGACTTCTAACATCATCAATCAAGTGACGTACAAGTATTGAAGCATTAAGATCAACCATGAAATCTGAAAACATGATAAAATACCAATTTCATTCATAACGAGTGGCGTACAAGTATGAAAGCATTAAGATCCACCATTCATTAAGCAAAAGACTTCATTACATGTTGGCAATACTCTCTAACCTATGGCAATAGATCTACTTAGACATGAACTCAGAAAACGAAACACAAAAAAATTCTAAATTAGACATAGATAGAGAAAGAGATTCCTCCCTATTCATATACCGACGTCTTCAATAGATCCTCCATGCTTCGGATCCCTCGTTCCGTCCTTCTCGATCCTTCCAAATGTGTCTCTAATGGCACTGAATTGTCCTTTAGTCCCCCCTTCAAATCTCCTTCGAATCCCTTAGGAATTAGTTGAGAGAAACAAGGACCCGAGCGGGCATGTCCTCTACCCGCTCGTGCAGGTCACTTGACCGACCGTGTACACACAATTGAGCCCGAGCGGGCACCATTCCCGATCGTGTAGATCATCAGCCCGAGTCGTGCAAACCTACGGCGATTTCTTGGCATGAATTAGCCCGAGCGGGCACTGCAAATCCACCCGAGCGGGCACTCTATTCTGGTCGTGTTCCTTGAGTGCCCGAGTCGTGCAAAGCTATGGGGTTGTTTGGTATCAATTAGTCCGATCGTGCACTCATTTTCCACCCGAGCGGGCACTATTGATTTGATGTTTCCGTTCCTTTTGCTCGGTGTTTGAGTGCTCACTTCCAATCCATGGCCTTGCACAAGTCGAACCTTGTTACTCAACTACGTTTTTGGGGTTAGATTGCCATAATTACTCGTGTTTCTCCTCAAATCTTCGTTTCCTATGCAAAACACGAAATGTAGATAAAGTCTTCGAATAAACTCGATAAGTGAATGAAAT
>CM071870.1:4136877-4152994 GCA_036759665.1 Gynandropsis gynandra
TCGGGCATAGGTGCCCGCTCGGGTGAAAATGGATGAACACGCTCGGGCACAAGGCTTGCACGAGCGGGTACAAGGTGTGCCCGCTCGGGTCCCTAGATCTCAACAACTTTCCTAAGTTTTGGTTCGGCCAAATCAAGGGAAATCAGATCTATTTAAAGGGGAATCGAGCAGAATTGAAAGGGGGGGGACTCAAGGACGATTCAGTGCCATAGAAGACACACTTTGAAGGGTCGAGAAGGACGGATCTACGGATCCGAGGCATGGAGGATCTAATGAAGACATAGGGAGTCATCTCTTTCTCTATCTATGTTGAATTTAGATTTCTTTTGTGTTTCGTTTCCTTAGTTCATGTTCGAGTAGATCTATTGCCATAGGTTAGAGAGTATTGCCAATATGTAGAGAAGTCTTGTGCTTAACGAATGGTGGATCTTAATGCTTTCATTACCTGTACGCCACTTGAATGAATGAAATCGGTATTTTATCATGTTTTCAGATCTCATGGTTGTACTTAATGCTTTCTCTACCTGTACGCCACTTGATTGAATGATCTTAGAAGCCTAATAAACCAACGCCAGGGCATTAGACTTCGGAACTTAGCCATGATTTAGGGTTTAGCCGGTTTAGAATCTACGCCAGGTCAATCGGTTAAATCTAGGGATTAGGATAGCGGTCGTAATGCGTCTATGCATGTAAGATGCGCAATGGATACATTGGCATATGCATGCTAGATAGTGGACAAGTCTACGCCAGTCAGTTCCTATAGGAGAGCTTGAATTCCCTGAACTCATGATAGTACCTTAGACCAATTATCTTGTTAGAACTTCGATACATTGTTGTGCAACTCTTGATACCTATGGTGATTTGTCGCTGAGTTATTCCCATCTTTAGGTTTAGTTTGCATTTAGATTAGTTTGCATTCCCCTACGATTTGATTCATCACGTCTTATTCATTGGTCTAATAGCTTTAGAATCGCATCAATTCCTTGTGTTCGACCCTAGTTGCTACACGATCCGTATCCTTGCGGAAGCGTTAGTCTAGGTAATTTATTACTTGATTAAACGCACATCAAGTTTTTGGCGCCGTTGCCGGGGAGTTGATTACGATTTTAGGGTTATTATTACTTTTGATTAAGACATAGTCCTTTCCGGAGTCTTCATTTATTTTTTTCGTTTTGTTTTGTTTAGAGTCATAAAAAATTTTAAAATAAAAAAAAGAGAATTATTACCTCTCAAAGCTTAATTGAATTTTATTCTTTATTTTGCGAGGTAATATGAACAACAACAACTTTTGGAGTGCCGATATAGCTGAAACGAACTATCAATTTTCAGAACCTCGTCATATGCTATACAACTCATACCGTCCATCGAAACAATCATGGGAACAAGACGTTTGGGGAAATACCGATGGTGTGCTGAATAGTCAATATGGATTTGGGAATTTTCAGCCATGGATGCAACCCCAAATTCAGAATTATCCATCATATACACCCCCATGTCCGCAACAAGAGGCCAACTCCGATATTATGTCCATGCTTGCCCAAATCTTACAAGTGCAAAAAGATCAATCCAATGAAATTAGAGCGTTGAAAACGCAACAAGAAGAGATGCGAGCAAGTTGTAGAGACATGAATAATGAGTTTAAGGAGATAATAAGGCACGTAAAGATCTTGGACGATCAAGTTGCACATCTCGCTGCAAGTTCCTTTGAACCACAAGAGGTTCTAACGGAAAATTTAGAAACGGATCTTCATGAGCACGACAATGAAATTTTCCTAAGGGATTATTTGACGATGTATCGACCCATTGCAATATTTGAAAGGAATGATACATCTATCACAGTAGCGGAATTAGATAAGCTTAAGGAGAAGCTTAAGGAAGAGGAGGAACCCAAATATGTAAAACCGGAACCTAGACCACCTCCCTTGCCGTTCCCACAACGTCAACGCATAAAGACGGTAGTTAAGCCAAATCCCTCAATGAGTGACAAAGGAGATGAACCTAACATAGGAGTGGATAGGGCTATAGACATTGATAAGGCTATGACGAAATCCGATATGGAAGAAGAGTTCAGCTTGGAGGACACATTAGATCAACCATGTGTTATCGATTATGTGTTCCCCGAAGGCATCTTTGAGAGTTTAGCCAAGGAAGTTAGTGACGAAACTCAGAATATGGAATCCCTAGATATGAATCTCTTAACAGCTGGAGAAGATTCATACAGAGTACCAAACGAGCGCCTTGTTAATGAAAAGAAAGAGGAATCCACCGAACGAAACTTCCACATGGCACGAGTTGAATGCGGTAGAAATCAGTACATCAACGATCCCGAAATGCCGCAAAGCTACGCTAAACGTCCAACACACAACTGGGACGTTGATAAAATGCCCAAGGTGAAGATGAAACCTTCACCACAAAGCATTTTTGGACAGCACGATCTAGCCCCCAACCTAGAAAACATCAACATGATTGATCGTGCAACGAACTCCATTATTCCGCGTGCCACACCTTATCGAACATACTATGCACGCAAGACGCTACGAACGCCACGACGTCGAAGACGTCCATCTAATGGGTAGCATTCGGTCAGGCTCGAGACCTTAAACAAGCGCTCCTCGGGAGGCAACCCGAGCATATCCTTTAGTTTTTACTTTTGAATTTTCGGACTATTTTTCGTATTTTTTTTTGTTTTAGATGATTTTAGGATTTAAGGACTTAGAGATCTATGATTTTTGCTGCGTATTGTTTTCCGTGTATAATTTTTTTTAGAAAATTGCAGCATTACCCGATCGGGCATGATTTCATTACCCGATCGGGCACGGTTCAGAATTGGAGAATCGGTCGGGCGACCTTGCACCCGACCGGGTAGGTCAACATTGAAGCACCCGATCGGGCGTCTTCAGTGTGCCCGATCGGGCACCGTAAATATTTTCGAGGTAAGTTAAATTCGAGTAACCCGAGCGGCACACACACTTCACCTTCAAACCCGATCGTGCACTTTCAGAAAGCAATCTCCTTACTACGATCTGGTCGCCGGAATCACCTTGGTGTCACCGCCGTTTCACCACCGCCGGAAGAACCGCTCGGTTGCTCGGAAAACTTACTCCCTTTCTCCAAAACTCTGAAATTTTCCTCCATTCATTGCATAATCCAGGTAAAATTGTGAAATTTCTTGAGATTAGGATTAGCATGGGTTAGATCTAGGTCTGATTAGGAAGGTCTGAGGTAATTTTGGTCGGATTAGTCGAATTTTGTGGATTTCAGTTCGCAGATTCGTAACCCCACCCGATCGGGTAAGGCTAGCAGCCCGATCGGGCATTCATACATTCACCCGATCGGGCGACGTGTTCGCCCGAGTCGGGCACTTCTACGGGGATTTCGACTTATTTGTTACCCGATCGGGCGGTGTTTAGGACCCGATCGGGCATCGAGCAGACCATGGCCGATACTGATTTTCTATCTTTCGATTGTTTGCAGATGGCCTCCAGAACTTCCCAGAATTTTAAGAAACGCAGATCCGACGCACATGACCCAGAGCACGGATGGCCTGTAAGATCGGATACGATTACGGAGCTGACGCCGTACACGCCAATCACTCCCTCCCATCAGCAATTCAGCTATAAGGCGACGAACTTCTTACCCCGCCACAAGTCAAGGTTCGCAGAACTTCAGTCGCGGATCTTTACGTCCAGATTCCTATCTTCCGAGGCGATGAATGCTCTCGGCATCTTTGAGCACATGAGCACCATTTTTCGCACATTGGGATGGACGGGTTTGTGGAGTGCTAAGGAATACACTTACCGCAAACTCACAGCGGAGTTTTTCGCGTCTTACACTGCTTTCTTTGCTGAATCCGGAGACCGAGAGAAGACATTCATGGAGTTCCGCCTGCTGGGGCAGAACTATAGGATCACCGCACGGCAATTCGCAGACATTCTTGACGTTCCGCATAGCGTTTATGCGAAGCTTCCAGAGATCAACCGGAACCGTCAAGCCGAGTTTTGGTCGCAGATTGCCTTTGGCGAGTTCTCGACGAGAGCGAAAGCGAGTCACATACGCCACCCCGCCCTCAGGTATTTTCACTACTTCCTAGTCTCTTCGATACTAGGGAAGGGAGCACAAGGCGGTGTTAACCACACCGAACTAGGCATCCTGAGGCGGGTTGTGCAGACGAACATTCCTGATGATGAGTGGGACGTCGACTTAGCATCGTTGATCATCGGACACTTCCTAGACATTTCCACCTCGAGGCAGCGCAGCCGACGTGCGACTCACTCACACGCGCGTCCGGAGTACCCCCATAGCCGCTCTGATTTTCCATCGATGGATGGAGTCTCCGACACCCTCAGGTATGTAGCAGAGGAGACTAGGTATCAGTCCTTTCTAGCAGAGCAGCGGTACGACTTAGAGGCTGCGAGGGATGCGGGGCAGCAGCAGTTCCAGGAGCAATCTATTCAGCATACCTACTACCTCACCGAGTCCGTCCGACGGTTCCAGCAGCTGAGCATGACACATTACCAGGAGCCGTATATCCCGATCCCGCAGGACTACCATTCCGGAGCTATACCCTACCGTCCTCATATCCCATACGAGCTGGAGGCGTTCTATTTCCCACCTGGGGAAGGAGCATCAGCGGATCCAGCGGACATGCCGACTACCCGCGATGGAGCGGATGAGGATTAGACGATCTCTTTCCTTTGTCCTATTTCTTTTCTTTTCTTTTTATTTTATTTTCATGGACTATTTTTATCGTTTTCTTGTTTTTAGATAGATATCTTGTACGCTCTTCAGACTTATTTAGTGCTCTTTGTTCTACTCTCTTGCATTGTATGGTCTTGTCACAGGTATTTCACATTAGCATATGCATTAGAGCGCAGGAGTCACTACATCCAGACATATCATCGAGAAAGTCACACGCATGTCACACGCACACATCAGGTGTATTCGCATCTTTTTCATGCTTTCTCGCATTTTTATGTTTTGGAGGTCCCTTATAGGTTTAGAACACAGGGACTGTGTTTCATTTAAGTCTGGGGGAGGGTACTCGTTGAGTATTTTTTGTTTTTGTTTTAGATTAGATGTAGATTTTTGTTTTTAGGAATAAACGGATGGGTATCTAGCATGAATTTTCAAGTTTTAGTCATTATTGTGTGACTTTGTCGAATCGTGAATAAAAGTGTAGGTGTGTTTAGAAGTCTTCTTGATTTCCGATTAGTTGAAGTAATTGTGCTTGAAACCATGACTTATAGTTACATTCACCTCCTAGGTTTCAGTACCAAGTATTATATCTCCGTGTATACCGATTAATCGATGCTTGTTTGATAGATTTTTTAGCGTTCATTAAACTCTACACGCTTATACTCCGCTGTCAATTTTTTCGCCTTGGATAAGTCTTGACTATTTTAGGTTTTCATTGACATGAGTACATCGAGATCGATGGTTCGGGTCTAAGTGGTGGGTTGAGGCGCTATTCTACGTCCTAAGGGTTAGAGTTATGCGTATTCTTCATAAAAAATAAAAAATCAGAAAATAAGTTTCAATGACGCATCTCTTCACTCCTCTAAGGCCGTGCGACCTTATGAGTGTGCCATAGGCAGCCTGGGTCTAAGTAGAAAGCCACCCTCTTCGACTTCGACGTCCTAGGAACAAAGCGTGGATCTATAAAAAAGAATAAAGAAAGAAATAAAAAAAAAAGAAGAATAAGAACGAGAATTTGAGCTTAATGATATCTCAAGCTTAGAAGAGTTTGGTATGGAGATCGCTTGGACGTTGTTAGGAGTACGGATTAGACTTAGGTCATTGGTAGGATTGCATGGTTCGAGACTTTTCGGATTGATAGAAGTCTGAACTTGGTACGCTTAGGCTTGCGTTCATGTGACGCGTTGTTTTGCATGATGGCTATTCCTTTGATGTATTTGTGCTAGTATCCGATGTTGTTTAGCTTTTCTAGTACTCGACTCTAGGTTTGCTCGAGGACGAGCAAAAGGTTAAGTCTGGGGGAGTTTGATAACACGCAATCCGTAGTAGTTTTTATGTCATTCTTAGGTCTAGTTTTAGGTAGATTTATTAGATTTCATTCATTTATCGAGACTATTCGAGGATTTTATCTACATTTCGTGTTTGGTGTAGGAAACGAAGACATTACGAGAAACACGAGAGAAATCGGCAATTAACCCCAAAATGACAAGATTCAGCTTATACAAGACCGTGGATTGAAGTGAGCGTGCAAACACCGAGCGAAAGGAGCGAAAACGCCATTTTAGGACATGCCCGCTCGGGTAATGGAAGATGCCCGCTCGGGTAATTTGTGCCTTGACAACCCCGTAGCCTTACACGACTCGGGTGCCAAAGGGACATGATCGGGTATGAGTGCCCGATCGGGTGGAAATATTGCGCCCGCTCGGGTTGATGGTCATCAAAACATGCCGTAACTTTGCACGACTCGGGCTGAAGAAGAACACGATCGGGCAAAGGTGCCCGCTCGGGCGAATATGGATGCACACGGTCGGGTAAATGGCCTGCACGATCGGGTACACTATGTGCCCGATCGGGTCCCTAGATCTCAACAACTTTCCTAAGTTTTGGTTCGGCCAAATCAAGGGAAATCAGATCTATTTAAAGGGGAATCGAGCAGAATTGAAAGGGGGGGGACTCAAGGACGATTCAGTGCCATAGAAGACACACTTTGAAGGGTCGAGAAGGACGGATCTACGGATCCGAGGCATGGAGGATCTAATGAAGACATAGGGAGTCATCTCTTTCTCTATCTATGTTGAATTTAGATTTCTTTTGTGTTTCGTTTCCTTAGTTCATGTTCGAGTAGATCTATTGCCATAGGTTAGAGAGTATTGCCAATATGTAGAGAAGTCTTGTGCTTAACGAATGGTGGATCTTAATGCTTTCATTACCTGTACGCCACTTGAATGAATGAATTTGGTATTTATCATGTTTTCAGATCTCATGGTTGTACTTAATGCTTTCTCTACCTGTACGCCACTTGATTGAATGATCTTAGAAGCCTAATAAACCAACGCCAGGGCATTAGACTTCGGAACTTAGCCATGATTTAGGGTTTAGCCGGTTTAGAATCTACGCCAGGTCAATCGGTTAAATCTAGGGATTAGGATAGCAGACGTAATGTGTCTATGCATGTAAGATGCGCAATGGATACATTGGCATATGCATGCTAGATAGTGGACAAGTCTACGCCAGTCATGGTTGTTCTTAAAACTTTTCCCTGAACTCCCTATAGGAGAGCTTGAATTCCCTGAACTCATGATAGTACCTTAGACCAATTATCTTGTTAGAACTTCGATACATTGTTGTGCAACTCTTGATACCTATGGTGATTTGTCGCTGAGTTATTCCCATCTTTAGGTTTAGTTTGCATTTAGATTAGTTTGCATTCCCCTACGATTTGATTCATCACGTCTTATTCATTGGTCTAATAGCTTTAGAATCGCATCAATTCCTTGTGTTCGACCCTAGTTGCTACACGATCCGTATCCTTGCGGAAGCGTTAGTCTAGGTAATTTATTACTTGATTAAACGCACATCAAGTTTGAAGCAGGTCGGCTTCATGGTTGAGAAGTTTCTTGTGGAGTTCAACAAAAGAGATTGGCGAGTCTTTGACGGTGACAACATCTTTGATGGTTTTGTAGTCATCACCTAGGCCGACAAGGATGAGTTCAAGGAGGTCTTCATAATCCATCGGTTTGCCGAGAAGCGCAAGCTCATCGGTCTTCACTTTGAAGAAGTTCATATAGTCGTCGATGGATTGAGATCCCTTGGTGTGGCGACGCATTTGATCTTTTATTGCTTCAAATATCCATGACTAGATCGACCATACGTGGAGGCGAGTGTTGTCCAAGCCAATGCAGACGTCAGAGTGGACACAATGTGGGCTTGCGAAGAGAGGGAGATGGACCCGAGAAGGGCAGCAAAGATGAGACGATCGTGACGAAACCATGGTTGTACGCAGGGTTGGGAACAACGGCGTTGTTGATGGTCATGGTCACCGGAGGTGCTGCAGTGGGTTCGAGGAAGTTCTCAAGGTTGTACTCTTGAAGAAACACGTGGATTTGAACACTCCACGTGAAATAATTAGTTGTTGTTAGTTTCGTGACATTGATATTGATCAATGTCGACATTGGATTTGCTGGATCAAAAGGCATCATAGTGTCTGAAGGAGCGATGTTGTTCGAAGAGTTACCTTTGGCAGCCATGGATGAGCATGGATGATATTGTCAAGGATTACGTTGTAAGATGAATTTGTCGCTCTCATACTATAAAAGATTTATGACTAAATTATTTTATTCATGATTTTGTTCCAAGATTTATACAAGATTGAAATACAAAATTAGGGAAACAATTCAAACGGAGAGCATGAATCAAGAAATAATTAAAGGGCATGAATCGATCAAGGGGGAGTGAATCAAGAAATACAATTAGAAGGCATTAATCAAGAGGGGAGGATAATTTCAAATTAATATGTAAATATATGTCCCTTTTATTGCAAAATAAACCCAAATCAAACCCTAAAACATAAATACTAAACCGGCTAAAACTGACAAACCCAAGAAACCAAAAGAACCCAATCCTGGTTTAAGACTCCGGCCGGTAGAACCATGTCCTCGGCCGTTGGAACCCGCCACATACACCGGAATCACTACAATACCGCCGCCGCGGTATCCTTTCCCCTGGCCGCCGCGGTATCCTTTCCCTTGGCCGCCGCGGTATCCTTTCCCTCGGCCGCCACCACGGACTCCGCCTTTCCTGACCACCACCGAGAAATCACTCGTCTTTCCAGCGAAACCATGGCTGTCCGCTTTATCCGGCGGGTTCCGGTCGTCGGCGAACTTTAGTAAGATTCGTGAGCTCGCGGTGAGAAAATGAAGGAAGAGAAGAAAGTACAAGAACACGGGTGCTTTCTGGAAAACCATAGCTTTCCAGAGGATTTTACCTTCTTTTGTCGTTGTGTTTATATATAATATTAAAATATCATTTTTAATATATTTCTGTTCTTTTTTATTAGTTAATTAAATGATTATTAGTTAGTTGTTGAACTAATTATCTTGAATCTTGTATATTATAAATACACAAGATTTATATATATATATATCTATCGTAATTTAACTTTAATAAAATAAAATTCTTCTTCTTTAATTTCTAGTAATATGGTATCAGAGCATTTCTATAATCCTAATTCTTAATTTGTAATTTTACCATAAACCTTTCTTTTCATCTCCTTTGATCGAGTTTCCTTCTTCTTTGTTTCGATCAGCCTTCGATCGATTTTCTTTCATCTTCTTCTTCTCGGCGCTCTCACGAAACCAACCTTCGTCTCGTCGTCCTTGCATTTCTTTTCTTTTCTTTTCTCGATTTAAGATCTTACGTTGTGTCGTCGTCATTCTCTGCCTTTATTTCTCATCTGTTCGCCTTCTGTTTCGCATCCCTATTTCGAATCCCTAAGATTTAATTTCGATTTCTCCTTCTCAGCATCTTCAGTTCATTGCGAAACATTTCTCCTCCATCTTCTTTGATTCGATTTCAATTTCTCCTTTTTAACATCTTCATGGATGATTACATTTCAGGCGTTGTACTTTCTTCGATTTTATCTTTGTTTCGCCAAGTTTTATTCTCATCGGCGATCTCTGCTTACTTCGTCGGCATCCCATTGGCGATTTTTCTTGATTCTTCTTCGGCAATTCTTCTTCCGTAATTCTTTTTTGGCGATTCTTCTTCCACAATTCTTCTTCGGCGATCTGATTTCAGCATCCTCTTCTCGTAATCAAAGAAGCGTTCTCGGAGCCAGTAGTCGTGGAACCAGAGACAAGACAGTCCACCGTGTGATACATCTGAGGGACAAGTATCGAAGTGTCATGATTCAACATCGACGATGATCTCAGAGCAATCACTTCCATATTGCTTCTCCTTCCTTTCTACCGCAATGTCTCAGCGTTATCAGTGTTCTTAGTTTTATCAGTGTTCTCGGTGTTCTTAGTGTTTTTGGTATCGAATGTTTTTGTTATCGGTGGTATCGGAAATTATTCTTGCTATCGGTGTTCTGTTCTTGTAATCATTATGTTTGGTGTTCGGCAATGTTCGACGGCTCTTGCTCTTGGGCATCGATAGTTTCTGTTTTTATTACCGTCTGATTCAATTTTGATAATTGTGGACATGTATAAATTCTGGGGACTGATTTATATTCATTCACCATGCCGACGAATCAACATCATCTTCTAGCATTTCTGATCCATACAAAAATCTATTTTTATCTTCATACCAATGACAAGAGCTGCATACTTTGGTATCACAAAAGCTTACTGGCACCTAGGCGCTCGGCGGTTCCTAGCCGTCCAATCTAATGAAAAATCAGTTTTATTAGTCGGCCGAGAAAAATTGGTGACTAGTCGGCGCTTCTCTCAAAATGACTTCGTTTGGTTATATTGAAAAAAAAATCAAAACAGTGTCGTTTTGGTCTATGTTACGTTCAAAAAACACAAATTAAACCTAAAACATTAAACCAAAATTTTGTTTTGGCTCGTTCGTTCATCTTAACAATACCGCAAAATCCTGGCTCAATGATTTAGAGGTAAAATCATTTTGGTAGCGACATATAAATTTCTCTAATATACTGTTGATATTAGATATTTAGTTAATTTTTTGTTATGTTTATGATATAGTTAATAAATTTATATGACTTTATATTTTATATATAATTTGTTTATTTATGTTATTTTTTATATTTTATAATTTTAAAAATTGATATATATTAAAAAATTTAAAAAACAAAAAACGCCTAGTCGCCGACTAATTCGACTAGTCGCTAGGCGCTGACGGACTGCCCAACTAGCTCTTAGAGACTTTTACAACACTACCTGGAAACGATCAATGATGATGGCTCTAAATGGAGAAAATAAACTCGATTCCGTCTCGGGTAAAATCTTCGAACCTTCTTCTGATAATCCTAAGCACGATACGTGGATTAGATGCAACGATATTGTTTGTTCTTGGATGATCAACTCAGTTTGCAAAGATGTTGCGGACATCATAGTGCATATGCATATAGCTTACGATATCTTGACTACTTTAGAAGAAATGTTCAATCAGAATAATAAACCTAGAATATTTGGATTAGAGTAGGAATTTCAGAATTTGAGACAATGTTTGCTTGACCTCAATACATATTATACAAGATTGATTGCATTTTGGGAAGAATTGAAGAGTTTAGAAGATTTACCTACTTGTATATGCCAGAATTTTAGCTGCATTTTTCATCTCAGTTTAGTTCTAAGGAGGAGGATAGGTATCTTATTCAATTTTTCATGGGATTGAACAACTCTTATACTTTGTTCGCCGCCAAATCTTGTTGATGGATCATTTTCTCTCTGTCTAAGGCCTTTAATCTAGTTATCCAAGATAAGAAACAGAAGAGTGTCTTACCTCCATTTGATTCCCTCGTTTTCCAGACCATTTCCACCTGTTCTAGTAGTCTCGTTACTATAATACATCCCAAAAACCTTGACCTAGTTGTTCTTATTCTGGACTCATGGGACACATGGTTACCAAATACTATCGTCTTCATCGTTTTCCTCCAGGGTACAAAAATTCAAATCCTAAACCTCGTCCTCCTTCGAGTCTTGGATATACACCAAGAATTAATGACATTCCTCTATGTCCCACTCCCATTCCTACTCCCACTCCCACTCCCATAATTCCAAACCAATTCAATGGCCTTTTAACACATGCACAACTTATCAGGTAGTTTCTCATCTTCACCACTTAAAAGATGTTTCTTCGTCTTCTTCTTACACTACTAAACAACTTTCCACCAACACTTCCTCTACTCTTTTGTGTTTACCACCATACATTGGTAATATCTCTTATTTTCTCTACTTATCTTCTTTATTGAATAAAAATAATAATATTTTGAATTCAAATTCTTGGGTTATTGATACAAATGCTAGTAATCATGTATGCAATTATTTTTCATTATTTTCTAATGTTTCTCCAGTTCATAAGATATTTGTGACACTGCCTAATGGTCTTTTGTTGCATGTCTCGCATGTTGGGACAATTTAATTATCTTCTTTTCTCACCATATACAATGTTTTCTATATTTCTGATTTCAAACTTAACCTTATTAGTATCAATTGTCTTACTCTTAATTTAATTTTAAATCTAACTTTTACATCTTATTCTTGCCTCATACAGGACCCTATTCGGGCCTTGATGATTGGGAAGGGTAGGCCTTCTCATAATCTCTATTTTTTGAAAAAAAAATCACCCATTACATTCAGTAAGCAACTCTCTTCCTTTATGGCACCAAATGCTTGGGCATCCTTCAAATTTAAAGATCAATGTTTTATTTGAATCCTATTTTATCCAGGTTTCTCCTTCTTCTAAAGACTTTCATTGTGTTATCTGTCAAAATCGAAACAAAGACATCTTGCATATATTTTAAATAATAATAAACCTACATCTCTTTTTGTACTTGTTCATTTAGATATATATGGTCCTTTTAAACATGAAAATATTGACGTATATAGATATTTTCTAACACTAGTCGAGGATTGTTCAAGAAAAACATGGGTTTACTTTCTTAAAAATAAGTCACATGTTGAATTAATTTTTTATAATTTTCTGAAATTAGTAAAAACATAATTTAATTACAAAATCAATTATATTCGGACATATATTGATCCTGAATTATTATTCACTAATCCGCTTTCTCATCTCATATATTATGTATTATTTTTCATGTTTATTTACTCCACAACAAAATTATGTTGTTGAGAGAAAACACCAACATTTACTCAATGTTACTAGTGCATTATATTTTAACTCTAATATCCCTTTAGTATATTGAATGATTGTGTTTCCACATCTGTATTTTTTATAAACAGAATTCTAACTAACATTCTTAATAACAAATTCCCATATGAAGTTCTTATTGGTAAGTCCCCTACATATAATCATCTTAAGATATTTGGTTGTTTATGTTATGTCTCAACACATGATAAGGATAGACATAAATTTTCTGCAAGAGCGATTTCTGGTGTTTTTCTAGGTTATCCCTTAGGTTATAAAGTATAAAAAATTCTAGATCTCTCTAGTAATAGAGTCTTAATATCTAGGAATTTAGTATTTCATGAACATATATTTCCTTTCATCTCTAACAAATATTCTGAACCATGCAATGAGTTTTTGCAAAATATGTTTTAACAATTCCTATTAAAGATCTTACTACAACCATATTCTCTATTAATTCCTCCACTTATGTTAATTTACCTTCTAGTGCAACTTTACCTAATTCTAGTAGTTCTTTTAATTCTAGACCTAGTCGATTAACCAGACCTCTTACTTATTTAGCTAGTTATCATTGTTACAATATTAAATCTAACAAGACTAATCATACGACTCCTTATCCAATTTCTAATTTTCTTTATTATGTTAAACTTAATATTGAACACAGATTTTTTCAATGGCAATTTTATCTTTTATAGAAACTAAAACATATTTAGAAGCTAATAAATCAGTTGAATGGATTGATGCAATGCATTTAGAACTTGATGCTTTACTTAAGAACGATGCATGGTTCATTTGTTATATGCTTTCTAACAAAAAAGTGATTGGTTGTAAATGGATTTATAGAATAAAATTTAATGCATATGGTAATTTAGATAAATATAAAGCTAGGTTTGTAACTAAAGTTTTAAACAAAAGGAAGGTATAGATTATATAGATATGTTTAGTTCGTTTGCAAAAATGGTTACTGTTAGACTTTTATTGTGCTTAGTTGCTTCTCTTAATTGGAAAATTGATCAACTTGATGTTTCAAAGGCATTTTTAAATGGAGATTTAAATGACGAAATTTATATGCAATCACCGCAAGGTTATGTTCCCAAATAGGGGGAGATATTTCATCTAAATTCGGTTTATCGTTTAAATAAATATTTAACGATTTAAAACAAGCATCTCGTCAATGGTATACAAAATTTTCATCTCTTTTGTTAAAATCTGATTTTGTTCAATCATTTTGTGACCATTCATTATGCTTATCATTATTTTTAGGTCATTTTATTGAATTTTTAGTATATGTAGATGATATCTTGATTTTTAGCAATGCTAAATTTGTTGTTAATTCAATCGAATCCCTCTTGTCCAGTGTATTCCAAATTAAAGATCTATGTAAGTAAAATATTTTCTTGGTCTTGAAATATCTCGTTCTAAAATCAGAATTTCTATAAGTCGGCATAAATTTACAATAGAACTACTTGCAGAATTTGGAATGTTAGGTTGTTAGTCATTAATAATTACAGTGGAGGTAAACTCCAAATTTTCGTAGTCCAGTGGTGATTTATTAAGTAACCGTCTTAGTCTAGAAAACTAATTGCAAAATTAATTTATTTGACCATTACAGGACCAAACATTTCTTTCGTTGTTAACAAATTAAGCCAATATATGCCTGCACGTACTTCTTCACATTTATCCGCTGTACATAAAATTCTTAGATATTTAAAAAATAATCTCAAACAAGGTCTATTTTATCCCATTAAAAATAATTTCAAACTCAAAGCTTTTTTCTGATGTTGATTGGACTTCTTGTGTTGATTATCGTAGATCAGTAACATGATATTATGTCTTTTTAGTACAATCTCTAATATCATGGAAATCAAATAGACAAGTTACAATTTCAAGGAGTAGTGTCGAGGCAAAATATCGAGCCATGGCTAATGCAACTTGTGAGTTAATTTGGTTAAATTCAATTTTATGTGAATTACATATTTTTATTTCTGAGTATGGTCTTTTGTATTGTGCTAATACAACAGCTCTTCACATCGCCGGTAATCTCGTCTTTCATGAAAAGACAAAATATATTGAGCTAGATTGTCACGTTGTTCGTGAAAAGCTGCAATCGAATTTTTTCAAAACGCTTCATATGAAAACAATCAATTCGCGAGGATTCTCACAAAACAATTATCCTCCACAAAATTTCAAGACTTACTCTCCAAAATGATAGTATCTCAATTATACTTTTAATCTTGAAAGAATATTAAAATATCATTTTTGATAAATTCTTTTTATTTATTTTTTTCTTTTTTTTCTTTTTTTATCAGTTAATTAAGTAATTATTATTTAGTTGTTTAATTAATGATCTTGAAATGCTTTATTCTTTATCTTAATATATTGTGTATAATAAATACACAAAACTAATATATATTTTGATTTAAATTCAATAAAAATAAAATCATTCTCTCTAATCTCTAATAATATATAACTCGATATATAACATATATATACTTTTTATATTTAATTTTTTTTTCATAGTTATTGTTATGAATATCTCAATGACACGGTACACGTGGTTGCCAAGAAGCAGCTTCAGAAGTAAGCCCGAAAGTGCCTTTTGTAAACATTCTAATAGATACATTTTTTAATAATTGATATTATATTTATGAAAATAATTAGAGAAAAGGTTTACCAGGTTATTCTTATGTTTCATGCCAACTTGGAAAATTATTTTATTTGAAATTTTTTAGAAATTGAATATGCTATTGTTATTATGGATGAGTATGGTATTATACTAACTACTTTGTTTTATGTTTTAATATGTTTGAATGTTTCGAAATTAACAACGAACGAAGTATAAAGCAAGAATTAAAAATCTTGGTCAATTTTGTTATTGACATGGAAAAAAGTTATATTAATGTTATATTATTTTTATCATATGATTGATTTGGTTTCATGTTGAATAGATCGATAAACAATACACAAAAAATAATAAATTGGAGATTATTAAACTAATAAATTGGAGATTATTAAAGCGACAATCAAGGAGGTTACAATGGTGCAGGATATCTAGTAACAAATATACGAAGATACCTATATAAAGAAGGTTGTTGCTAAGGACGCAAGTTATCATCTCTACCAACAAATTGAGCAAAATTTACAAAAGAAAGAAGTGAGAGGTTACTCGAGAAATTTGTTTTTTTCAAAAAAACACAAATCTTATACACATTGTTTATAGACTTGTGGGATAGTTGTTCGAGGGATCATTCTATAACTTAGAATTATTGAGGAGGAGGAGGAGGAGGAGGAGGAGTCTATCACCACA
>CM071870.1:4171868-4188115 GCA_036759665.1 Gynandropsis gynandra
TTTTTTTTTTTTCGGGAAGGGTATTTTTGAAGTGTTTTAGCCCTACGAGAGTATTTTTGAAGTTACCCCGTATCACACGCATATCTGATTTCACAGTTATCCGTATTTGGCATTATAAAAATATTTCATTTTTATATTTTCTTCCAAAAAACTTATCTGTATAAAGATGTATTTTTTTCGATGTGATAGAAATGTATATTATTATATCAAAGAATTAAAAACTCTAATATTGTAAAAAGAGCCCGTTTGAAGACCTAATTTATATGCAAGTATACTTATGATTAAAAAACTTATAATAAGACCAAAGTCACAACTAAAATTGATATATATAAATATATATAGAATTAATTTTCAAAAATCAATAGTAAATCAAAATGAAATTTATGGCTGTTTTAGTATAATTATGATGGGCGAAGCGTTTTAGATCGACATGGACAGTGAAGTACATTTCATGGTCTAAACACCAATTAGTGTCGGATTCATCAAAAAAAAAAAAAAAACCTCTCTCGGAGGGAGGGAACATGGCAACCATTTCTAGTTTCGCTCAGTAACATCTTAAACAATTTTCACAAGCTTTTTTAGTAGCTTCCTGTAGTGATCCTTACAATTGCTCGATTCAATTGCAGCTTCTTTTTCCAAATCCTCAGCCTTCAATGTCACACCATTCACTTCAGTCTTCACCGTCACACCATTCACTTCTGCACCGAGTGTTTAAATGAATACAATTAGAGGTAATGGCAAGAAAATTGTTGGGTTGTAGACCGGATGCGGAAGCGTGTTTTACAACCCAAATTGTTAGATATAATCAAGTTCGTATTTAGTTTTTCGAGGTTTCAACGACGAACACAATTAGAAACAATTTCGATAATACCTGTTGCATTGAAAGTTGTGATTTTCGGATACTAGACTTGATAGCGCAAGTTTCTACTCGTATCCACGCCGAGAACGGATTCTTCTTCCAACGTTTGGTGCGGGATTTTACGATGAACAGAAACAATTTCGTTCATCGTTTTTCTCTCTGACGGCTATTAGGGTTTCGTTTGATTTTAGATTATGAAATCTAATTCCGAAAACAAGTTTTCGTTTCTTAAATAATTATTAAACTTTTTTAATAATTACACTTAAATCCGCCACTGTAGAAATATTACATAAGAGGCATATCACTTTCAAAAATCTCTAGCCTTATCCTTCGATGATGTCATAGATCATGTCAGGCTTTCTTTAGTAACTTCTGAAAAAGAACTCAGAGAAGAAGCTGTGGTACCTAACAACAGGACCACAGAAGTGGAAATGAAAAATACATACAACAAGAACAGACCAGAAAAGCTACACATCATTCAATTAAAAATTTCCCATATGACAAAAATTTAGTTAACATATTCAAATCCATACCTGAGATCATGTTCAAATCCATACCAAAAATTATCTATGATGCTCCAAATTACCACCAAAATATCTACTACTAACGATACATGGTTCTAATCGTTATCATCCATATAAAACAAAGGAGCTAATTCCAAAATCCTTTGTGAATCTTGTGTTCCGATACAGAAACAGGACAAGGAAGAATCAATGGCGGAGAAGGAAACAAATCTGAATATCTGACGGAAAGCTGGAGCCATAATTTGGCGGTAGAAGTTTCAGCGGCAGCCAAGAAAAGACGGCGACGAGGCTGTGGCGGTCTACGACCCAAGAACAAGACAACGTGAAACTAGTCCGAAAGAGTAATAAAAACGATGAACTGAAATTGGTGATGTAAAATTCTTGCCAGCAACATAGATTCTCCACGGCGGTGACAATTCTCTGAGACGGTGAAGGCAAAATCGAATCGGGAGATAAAAGACGTGAAAGGTAGAACCTAATGACGTCGATAGCGTTGGAAACATGATCTCTAATAGAATATATTAAAAAACATAAAACAATTAGTGTTTGAGTCGTGATTTTTCTATTCCATTTCATCCCTACTTATAGGAGAAAAATTACAAAGTAATAAATTATTCATTATCCCACTAACATTGGTTAATGTACTACTAACCTCACTAACTCCATTATCCTTAGTAAATTACTCACTCACACCACTGATCCACTAATAAATAAATTACGAAAACATCAAAAGAATTATCTGACATTTACCCCCTAATTCTTGTCATGTTTTCCTGAAATCTCGACGATACCAATTCTTATGTGCAGTTCCTGAAATCTGACACGTCCGAGTGGCTCTGTGAGCATGTTCGCGAGTTGGTCTTGTGTAGAGGTATACTCGAGGACGATCTTCCCATCTTCAACGCACTCCCGAATGAAGTGAAACCGATTGTCGATGTGTTTGCTCCGATCGTAAAAGACGGGGTTTTTGCTCAACGCGATAGCAGACTTGTTATCCACCCTAAGCTCCAGCGCTTGAGTTTCCGAGCCAATGAAGTCACTCAAGAGTCAAGCTAACCAGATGCCTTGACAAGTTGCAGCTGATGCATCGATATATTCTTCCTTAGATGAGAACAATGCCACAACCTTCTACTTCGCCGACTGCTAGGTGACAGGGCTATCACCAAGGAAGTAGAAGATTCCACTTGTGCTCTTTCGTATGTCGATGTCACCTGCCATGTCGTTGTCACTGAATCCAACCAAACGTGGTTGACCATCACACTTCTTTTCGTAGAACACTCCAAACTGCGTTTCCCAAAAATATACCGTAACACGTGCTTCACTGCCTTCATATGATCTACGTATCGCTTCTCCATGAAACGACTCACGTAACCTACCAAGGCAAGGTCTGGTCGCGTGTTCACAAGGTACCGAAGTCCACCAACTATACTTCGATATTCAGTGGCTTCGACCAGTGGGCTAGAACTTTCCTTGCTAAGCTTCAAATGTGCTTCCATAGACGCCTTGCATGGGTTGCAGTTGCTCATGCCGCATCTCTCCAATAATTTCTCTGCGTATGTTGACTGGTAGCGCATGACGCCGGTTTCACTTTGATAGACCTCAAGCCCGAGATAGTAGGTCAATAACCCGAGATCGCTCATCTTGAACAAAGTCTTCATCTCGGCCTTCAACGCTTCAACATCGCCTTTTTCGGACCCGATGATTATCAAGTCATCCACATAGATACCGACGATAAGCCGTGATGCTCTTCTAGAACGAGTGTATATCCCATGCTCATAGGTATTCATTTTGAACCTAAGTGGTTGTAAACTTGCATCTAACTTGCCGTTCCACGCTCATGGTGCTTGTCAAAGTCCCTAAAGGGCCTTATGTAGGCGTAAGACCTTCTCTTTGTGGTTGTGGTCGACGAACCCTGGTGGTTGTGTCACATTCACCTCCTCTTTTAGCACGCCATTGAGGAATGCTCTCTTGACATCCATGTGATGGATTTTCCACCCTTCGCTTGCTGCTAAGGCCAACAAGAATCGTATAGACTCGACGCGTGCCACGGGCGCAAAGACTTCGTCGAAATCAATCCCCGCACGCTGCACATAGTCCTTTGCAACCAGTTGCGCCTTGTGTTTAACAATTGCTCCGTGTTCGTCACGCTTCACCTTAAAAACCCATATTAGTTGTAATATCATATATGATAAACATATCAAATGAAACAAATAAAATATCGAAAATATGAAAACATTAATTCAACCATAATGTTATAAAATATCATTGTACTAAATAAAAAATAACCTTCTCGAATAAAAAGTATAAAATATCATTGTACTAAATTTGACCGCTCATAACTTTACTAAATTGTTTCTTTATTTTGTTATATTAATTATTAGAAAAAGGAAAAATACATTATAATAGTATACTATGTTTAAACAATATATTATGTTTTATTGAATACAATATTATATATAATACACAAAAATGGAAAATATTTTATTGCAATATATATATATGATATACAAAAAAAGAAAATATGTTATTTTCGTATATGATTCTTCTTCAGCTCGTGAGCCAGCTTGTCAGCTCGCGAGCCAGCTGGTCAAAACTCGGACTAGTTTGGGCTCAACTAGTCACCTCGTTTTTTAAACGAGCTAGAAAATTTCCAGCTCGGCTCGCTTAAATATGGTCCGAGCTAGAGCTGGCTCGCGAGCCGGCAGCTCATTTTACACCTCTACCATTGTCGTTGATGGCTTTCATCTCCTCAAGCATTGCTTGTCGCCAATGTTCGTGTTGCTCTGCCTCAGCAAAAGACGATGACTCTTCTGCCGTAGTAAAGTGTAACTCTTCAGCCTCTACGGCATGAGGTGCAAACCCCCGTGTTGATGATGGTCCGAGGATGTTGTTGATCGTGCGGAAGCGTAGAGGTGCATCATCATGATCTGCAGCAAGGTTTAGTTCGACATTTGTCGACGGCAACGCAAACTCCATTGCCTCTAGTGTTGCATCAGGAGTTCGAGGGGACTCTTGAATCGTTTCTCTTGGGCCTGGTTCACTCGTAGTAATATACTCGATGCTACATGGCTCCAATGAAACAGTAATACCACCTTTGTCATGGGTCTTCCAATCCCATTTAGCCACCTCATCATAGACAACATCAGTGTCACGTGCACCCGTTTGTTGTCTGGGTCGTACAATCGATATGCCTTGGACCCAACTTCATACCCGACAAATATCATTGGTGTGCTTCGATCATCAAGGTTCTTCAAATTTGGTCGCGTGTCCTTAACATGGGCGATACAACTGAATGTACAGAAGAAATGGACTGTCGGTTTTGCACCATGCCAAGCCTTGTATGGTGTCTTTTCATCAAGACTACGTGTTGGGGCGCAATTGAAGATAAAGACTGCAGTGGTCACAGCTTCACCCCGATATTCAGCTGGAAGACCTTTTGCCTTCAGCATGCATTTAGCCATGGCAACAATTGTCTGGTTGAGGCGTTCAACTACTCCGTTTTGCTGTGGCGAGTAGGGGGCCGTTAATTGTCGTTGGACTCCTCTCTCGGCGCAATATCCTCAAAACTTTGAGCTTCCATCCCAATTGTACCTCTGTCATAGCTTGGAACCTCTTGATTGCCGCTGGAGCTTGCTCCTTGCTTGTGAGAAGAGTGAGCCACATGTAACGACTGAAGTCATCTACGAGCAGTAGGAAGTAATGATTCCTACTTGGTGGTATTAGTGTGGTGGGCCGACATAGATCACCATGGACGAGATCAAGAAGATCTACCGCACGTCGTCGCACCTTCTCCGGAAACGAGTTCCGCCTTTACTTCCCCACGAGGCAACTATTAGACAGTTGATCAACTTGACATGTTTTTTGTAGCGAGCTTCTATAGTGCATTAAAACTAATAATCCCATATCTTGCATGACATTTCCATGATTCTTCGAAACTTCTTGCTATCAAACACACTGGTCGTGCAATGTTGAGGTAGATCGAATAGAGCCTATTTAAGGATCTTCAGACATGTGCCAATAGTCATTGTTGCGGATCTCTTATAGTCAAGGTGCCCCCTTCGATGATCGTCTGGCATCCAGAGTCGTCCAACTGCCCCACACTGATCAGGTTTGTAGTGAGGCGAGGAATGTAGTAGACCCCCGTTAGTGCACGATGCTCGCCGGTCTTCCATGAGAATAAGATCTTTCCTCGTCCATCAATCTTGACGATGGATCCATCTCCAAACTTCACGTTTTGAGGCCCATTTTTTTTTAAAAGGATTAAGTCGGTGTATACACCGACATATATACACATATATATTACATATTAATATTAGGGTAAATGATAAAAAAGAGAAAGAAATAGAAGCAGCGGCGAGAGAATAAAGAAGAAGAAAGAAGAAGAGAAAAAGGGAAAAAAGATAGATTGGAGAAGAACCTTCAATTTTTCATCACGTTCTTCGTGGGTGAATTCTAATCGAGATTGTGGTAAATCTCTAAATAAAATTTTGTGATTATTCTCTTAATTCGAAGATTGATATTATGGCAATTTATGGAAGTGAATGGATCTATAATAGGAAAAAATTGATCGGTATTGTTGCTAGCAATATTAACCAGTATCGTCAAATCATCGAAGAAGCTAAGGTGATGATTTTCTCCACCCTAATTTCGGATTTGTGATCGATTTATGGAAGATATTATATTTTTAAAACGAGGCATGATCACAATAGGATTTATAGGATCATAATTGGAAAAGTGAAACGATTTAAGTGAATTGGATTAAACTTTAGTTTTATCATACGAGAAATGATGATAAATATATGAGTTATATAAGTGACTAGAGATGATCTGGAGAATTGACGTGCGACCAACTGTTGGGGTCGAGAACATCGATATTTTGGTTTGGTGTTAAAGCCGAGTGAATATCTTGATAGTGTGCTCGATCGAGTGATTTCACACTCGAACTTTCGGAAGAAGGCGTGTGCAAGCGCATCGGTGAGAGTTGTCACGTGAGTATCGGGTCGATGACGTTAGTATTGTGACACTTGGATCTGGGTCGATGACGTTAGTTTCAATTGTAGTTATTCGAAGTGCTCATGTTATCGCTGTGGAAGTGAACATGTTAGACAATGACAAGGATAAACAGAGGAGTAGGATGCTTATAATGCGATAATTTTGAAGATCAAATTCCTAGTTGTGCTTAACAAGTAAGATAATGAATTATATACAAGAAAAATAGAGGTAAGAGCAAGCACCAAAGTGTAAGGTCATGCAATCGAAGGTATACACCATGAGAGATTATGAAGAAATGTGTGAGACTAAGAAGAAAAAGCTCGGTTTATTTTCAAATCGATCAAAATGGAAGGTTACCCACTCATATGATTTTCAACATCGGTTTTCTGCATAGTTTCGCAAAAGCATCGATGGCTAATCAGCTACTAATTTCGGAGATCCAGCAAGTATGTTCCAAGTGCATACTCTAAAGAGTCGAAATTTAGACTAAAAAAGAAAGTTTTCGATGGATGAGGTATATGTGGTCATAAAGGAGAAGCTAAACTAGTCTTCAGTGATAGTTGTGAAACAATCAATACGTTAAGTTTAATATATACATAATGTATATAGATGCATCAAGGACGAGGTTAGGATGCTTTTACAAGAAAATAATGTGATTGTTCGGCTATCAAGACAATGTGCAAGAATGAATAGTACTTGATGGGTCATGATTTGGAAAATATGTATATGGTTCTCATGTTAGAGAATTGGATGACATACCTTATTGTGATAAGGTATAGATTTGTTCAGGATACAAATGTTTGGAGAATATATTCATGTATCAGATATGAATTTGCGTCAAAGAAATTGGATTGAGTTTGTTGCAGACTACTAGATAGAAATCAGATACCATTTGAAAAAAAAATATCGTTGCAGGAACGTTGAAAAAAAAGCGTTGAGATACGTCATTGCAATAGTTTAGTGATTTGATTAGTCAAATAAGTTGTTTGAGACAAGAGACAATGCAAACTGAGTTAGAGAGTTTGAGATTTTAAGTAGTGAATTGTGTAGATTTATCAAGTAGAATTTTAATTAACACAACTGTCTGATGATGGTTTGTATAAAATTCAACATAATCAGTTGGATCCAAGGTACAAGTTGTACAAGGTCATGGAAGATGGTCTAATAATGATAAGTGATAAAGAGTATGGATGCCAATTATGTAAAGATTAGATATTAGATTTTGAGCAAAGCTCACTAATCTAGCTAGGAGTTGACAAAGTTTTATTGGAATGTTCGTTAACTTTATCGATGGATAGAGATAAAAAGGACATCATTCGATGGATAGCGAAATGTACAACATGTCAATTAATCAAATCGAAGCAAAACATATTAAGCGGGAAATTGCAAAGTCTACAAATTCCCGAAAGGAAATGGGACCATATTACCATGGATTTCGTGGTGGGGTTTTTCAAGAAAGAAAAGTGGCAAGGATGCTATTTGGGTGGTCGTTGATCGACTAACTAAATCGGCTCATTTTATTCCGATAAAGAAGACTTTTGATGTGAATCAGCTAGCATTACTATTGGGACGGTCCGATTCTCTACAAGAGATGCACGTACGGGGTCATTCGGAGATCCATTCGCGAAAAGGAGGTAGAGAGAATCCTTTTCCATTGTCATGGATCGGAATATGGAGGTCACTTCGCAAGTCTAAGACCGCTTCGAAGGCGCTACACGCAGGTTTTTATTGGCCGACCCTCTTAAAAGATGTGCATTGGTATGTTTTCTCTTGTGATAGATGACAACAAACGAAAAATATAGGTAAGAGGAACGAGCTGCCACAGAACTACATCCTCGAGGTAGAGTTTTTTTATGTTTGGGGTGTAGATTTCATGGGACCTTTTCCCTCGTCATGTGGCAACCGATATATCTTCAAGTATCTATATTACGTAAATTGTGAAGTTACATGTTTTTTAGCATCGTGTTAGATTGAGATGAAAGATTCACCTCACGTATTTGGCAGACGTATAAAAAAGAGTTAAGAATAAAATTGCACATGAGCACCGCATATCATCCATAGATAGACGGACAATCTGAGAGAACTATAAGGACGCTTGAGGATTTATTATGAGCATGTGCGCTAGAGTGGCCTGGTAGTTGGGAGAATCATTTACCACTTGTCGAGTTCGCATTCAATAATAGTTATCATGCTAGTATTGGGATGCCATCATATGATGCATTACACTGGCGACATATCGTCAGAAGAGTTATGTTGATCTAAAGAGGAAGGATGTTAAGTTTAACATTGAAGATATGGTGTATTTGCGGATTTAAGCGAGGCGAGGGAGATCAGGTAAGAGCCGAGTGAACAAGCTATCACCACGGTTCACGGGGCTATTTAAAGTATTTGAGCGAATTGGAGTAGTGGCCTATCGATTGGAGCTTCCCTCATCTTTAGAGGGAATACATGATGTGTTTCATGTATCATTGTTGCGTAAGTGTTTATCAGTACCATAGAAGATACTTGTAGAGCCACCAAACCTTGAGGAAAGACTTAACGTATAAAGAACGTCCAATACGCATTGTGGATTACCAATTGAAACAATTGAGGCGTAAACAAATTCCGATGATATAGGGAGGACAACCACGAACCTTCACCTGAAATTCAAAGGAGGCTGCACCCGCACTTGCACGAGGTAATGGAAAAATTGTGGATTACTTGTCCAAATGGATAGAAGCCTTAGCTGCACCGACTAATGACTCTAGGGTGGTAATGAAATTTTTCAAGAAGGTCATTTTTCCACGTTTTGGTGTCCCTAGAGTAGTCAGTAGTGATGGAGGCTCACACTATTTTGCTAGATAATTCGAGCCCTCCTTAGGAAGTATGGTGTGACGCATAGGGTAGCTACACCGTACCATCCCCAAACTAGCAGACAAGTGGAGGTTTCGAATAGGGAGATCAAGAGCAAATTAGAGAAAAGAGTGTCTAGGTCCCGTAGAGATTGGTCGATGAGATTTGAGGATGCGTTATGGGCCTATAGGATTGCATTTAAGACTCCCATCGGAATGACTCCTTTTCAGCTTGTTCATGGAAAGTATGGCCACCTCCCCATCGAGCTAGAGCACCGCGCCTATTGGGCGAAAAAGCTCCTTAACTTTAATCTTAAGTGTGCAGGTGAGAAACGAATTTTGCAAGTGAAAGAGCAAGACGAACTTCACCTGAATGCATATGAGAACTCTAAGATCTACAAGGAGCGTGCTAAGAGATTTCACGATAAGAAGATTCGACCTCCTGAATTTCGGCCTGTTGGTCTGGCTCTTTTTAGGTACGAGAGGTGTTCACACATGGAACAGTAGAACTATGGAGCGAGACGAGCGAAACATTCAAAGAAAATGGGCAGCACCCAAATCTATATCAAACCGCTCAACCAATCTAAAGCGGAAACTACATCTCCCTATCCGATCCACCCATCGCGAGCACATGAGGCATGGAGACATCAAGCTTAACAACGTTAAACAAGCACATTCTGGAAGGCAACCCAGAATTTTGTTTTCTTTTGTTTCGTATTTTTGGACTTGGTTTATTTATAACACATAAAAAATAAATAAAAAAAAGAATGACCTAGAGCCATGGCTTCACCTTTCCTATCCTCAATCGGAGCTTCACATCGAGGACGCCATTCAATTCAAGTCTGGGGAGTAGCTCTCGTTTTTCATATAATTTCATTTCATTTTCTTTTGTTTTTCTCTTCGAGTTCGTAGTTCTTAGGTTAGATTTAGTTTGTTTTTGTTTTCATGAGTCAGAGCAGTCCCAATCACTTGTCCAGTGCTACATTTTGAGAAGAACCTTGAACCTAGGATGTTTAAGAAGTTGGTATTTTCCGTGATATCTTGCATGTTAGAGCTTATTAGTCGAATGAATAGCGAATAGGTCGCAAGTCTTTGGAAATCCTATTCTTACTTATTGGGAAGTTTAGACGAGGTTGCTAGGCTAGTTTCGTGTTCATTCTCTCTATCCAAATGATTATACTTCACGTAGACGATGCTTTACTTCTTTTTCACGAGGATAATTTGATCGAATGAATTGAGCTTGTTTTGCAGAATAAGAGCGCACATTAACACTCCGTTATCGATAGAAATAATGCCTAAAAGCATGATCTAAAATTGATATGAGTGCATCGACCTTATTACCTTTTTGATGGTTCGAGTCTAAGTGGTGGGTTGGCGATCATCTTTCAATGTCCTAAGAGAAAGGCGCATAAAATCGCCATCTACTCCGCTGCACTCTTGAATGAGATGCAAGAGTATACTGTCATCGGTAGCTTGGGTCTAGAGGTTGGATCCCTTAAAATCCGACATCCTAGAAACCTAGTGTGTTCGCATATCAATAAAAGAAGAAGAAAGAAAGAAAAAATGGAATAAAGGAATAAAGAAGCTCGTAAATAAAACAAGTATCTTTTTTTATTCTATGTTTAGCATTTGTTTGAAGTCTCGTTTGGTGGGGAGAGTTGCGGTTTCTCGCTTAGCTCGTCTTTGATTTGCTCTCCTATAGGTAGCCATGGTGAACCTAGGATGAAGACTTATTAGGGCGAATTTTCTTTTAATTTGCTTGTTGATCGATTAGGTTTGCTTTAGCGATATTTCTAGGGGAAAGGGGAATTCTCGATTTTAATATCCCCCACGTGTTCCACGTTCACGTCTGCTTAGGGATAAGCAAACATTCAAGTCTGGAGGATTTTGATCATCTCGTTTTCGTACATGATTGTCGCATGATTTTAGAGATGTTTATGGATAGTTGTGATGTTACATGTGATTTTGTATCCGTTTTACTTGTTTCCGTTTTTCATGTTCTTATAGGTTTTAATGTGTATTTGGTTCATTTCAGAGCTAAAAAAACATACACGGGAAAAAATATGATCATCGAAGATTATAACAGAGAAAACAAGATGAGAAACGAACAAGGTGGCCGAGCACACAACTCAGCACGACCGAACATGCACTTGTAGAAGAAAGCCCGGCCGAGCATAACCATGTGCACGATCGAGCACTCATCCAAGACCATGTGCACGACCCAAAATGTTATGATGCACGGCCGGTCTCTTTTGGAGCATTTTATCCCTGAGAGCTATGCACGACCCAGGAACACATCACGTAAGATCGGGCAACTCTCTTGGTAAAGTGCACGGTCGGGCGTTGTTGAGTGCACGGTCGGGAATTTAGCGTGATTTCACCTCCGAGACTTCTGCACGGGCCAGGCATGCACATAGCACGGCCAGGCACTCTTTTTTGGAGACTGCACGGTCGGGCGTTGTTGAGAGCATGGTCGGGCACCAAGGAGCAAGCTCGTTCTACAATTACGGAATGAAGCATGCCTGATCGGGCATGACATGGAGCACGGTCAGGCATGACTTGGTAAAACGGCCTATTGTCGATTTTGATGGAAATGATTCGGCAAAGACTCAAATTTGGAAAGAATAAAACGTCAAGGGTAGAAACCATTCAGCATACACTCACCATTCATCATTCATACAGCACCAATTCAACATCCATCATATGAGAGCTCTCTTGACAGGAGACACAGAAGGAGACGGGAATTGACTCGGGATTATGCCTCGTCTGATATTTCTATGCTCCTTACTCTATTTATTTTGATTATGTTGTTTGGATTCAGATTCATGACTGAGTAGTAGATTTTTTCTAGGAGAAAGGATTAGCCCATGGCTATTCTGGAACCTATTTGATTTATTTATGAACCATTTCTCATTTTGCTAATCTATTCTTTGTCTGAGCGTTTAAATGTCTTGTATTTATGAAGGCCACGTAGATGCATGTGTTAGGGATTAGGAGAAGAACCGATATGAGAATTCTAGTCCTAGAAGATCAGGCTTAGAACAACTGAGACTAGATCACGAAAGTAGGGTAGTTTAAGGGTTACTCGAATGAATCATAGATCGTATGGGTTTAGTTGGGGTGTCAGCCACGAAAGCAGGGGATAACTCAATTGAATCATGTTCCTATGCCTTGAGAGAGGGTAGTAATTACATTAGGATCGTCCGTCTTAGATATCTTGATAGGGAACGCATGATTAGATAGAGCGATAGTTGGTTTCGAGAGCTATGCGGTGAAACCGTATCCTAGAACATTTTTCTCATCATTACGAACTCATTGGTCTACTGCATTTTCGTAATTGCATATCACAACCATTATTCCATCGTAGAAATTTTGATTCTAGTTTGGTCTTAGTTCGTGTTGTGTAGTCCCTGTGGGATCGACACCTAGAGTACTACACACGTGTCATGCACGTGCGGATAGTTTAGGTTAACTTGTTTAACTTGAATCGCATCACTGACAAGGAAAAAAGATTAAAGGGGTAAAAATCAAAGGCTACCGAGAAAGATGCAAGCACCGGACACGAATCTTACAGCACTCTGAGAGATGAGTACTTTGAATTCCTTTGACGTCCATATCTAGTCTCAAGAGAAGAGCCAAGAGAAGATCCGGTGGAGTCAAAGGCTGAAAATGACTCTTGAGATGGCTCAGAGAGGATGTGGCAAACATTACAAGATTAACTGAAAAATATTACATCTGTCGCCAGCATTCCTCTAACTTAATACATTTCTGAATAGGTTCCTCCTGTGGTTGCTCTTGGAAGTTCCACCTAGTAAGTAATACTGAATCACAAAGGTAATATGAGTCAAAAGGTCACGCATGGGTCACATAAGGTCGCATGAGTCGCATGGGCCACAAAAGGTTACATGAGTCACATGGGTCACAAACGTCGCATGGGTCGCAAGGGTCGCAAGGGTCGCATATGTCACAAGGGTCGCATATGTCACAACTCGTATATGTCCTATGGGTCGCATATGTAGCAGATATCACATGGGTCTCATTAATCTCACGAAGGATGAGTCTAATGAATGGAGTAATTTTTATGCAGATGTTGCCATTGGCATGTTGATTTTGTAAAACAAAGATGAATCAGCGGAAGCAAGATAGAAAGATTAAGAGCAAGCAAAAGATCGAGACAATTAGAGAGAATAAGAATAATTATATTATACATTTCTTAAGAAACAAAGGTACATATTTATACAAGTACAAAGGAAGAAAAACAAGGAAAATACAAGTACAAATGTAAGGCACAAGCTTAGATGTAACATGCATGAGTTGGAGTGGTCATCAAGGCATAGAAGACCACGGAGCTCAAAAATTGGCTTGACCAGATCGCATGTCATAGGTCGCGGGACGTAGGACGCCGAAATGTAGGACGCGGGACGCGACCTGAGCGAAAAGAGCGGGACGCGACCTAAGCGGGACGCGGCCTGAGCAAAGAGAAGGAATGTAGACATTATTCTTACCATTCCCCCTCAAGCTTAGGCGATCAAGAGCAACATAAGTGGAGCATCATTAAAACCTTTTCGGGGAAAACCCCAATTGGGACAAAAAAACCCGACAGACGAAAAAGAGTACAACCACTTATGACCTCGAGGGACGATCAACTAAGCTTGAATTTGATGTCTTGGATTGAAGATATCTACGAGGGAAATTCGATTATGGGGATCTTTCCATAGTATTTCACTTGTGGCTTTGGTGAAGACATAGGCCAACTGATCTAAGCTTCTTGTATATATGAGTTCAGTGACACCATCTTCGAGCTTCTCTTGAACAAAATGACAATTAACTTCAATATTTTTTGTTCATCCATGGAACACCGAGTTTGAGGCAATGTGAATTGCCGCCTGATTAATGCAATGAGGCACCATGGCCTACGAAGATTCGAGGCCAAGATCTTTGAGGAGAGCCCGGATCCAAATGAGCTCACATGCTGCATTTTCCATAGCTCAATACTTGGCCTCAGCACTGGAATGGGAGACCATAGATTGCTTTTGCTTCTCCAAGTGACGAGGTTCCCCCGACAAAGGTACAAAACCACGTCGTTGATTTTCGGTCTTTGTGGTCACCTGCCCAATCTGCATCATAGTACTCAATTAGACCAGTATCGTTGTTTTTACTAATTAGTATACCTTTTCCTAGAGCGTTCTTGACGTATCAGAGAATTCGGTACACCATTTTCCAATGTTGTTCCTTCGGGGCATGCATATGCTGGCTGACCTGATTCACAGCATAACACAAGTCAGGTCTTGTTATCGTGAGGTATATTAGCTTACCGACAAGGCGTATGTATTGTTCTATATCATGAAACGGTTCCCCCTCATGCAAGTCTTTGAATTTTTCTTCGATGGGGGTCTTGGTCGACTTAGATCCGAGTTTACATGTTTCATTCAAAAGATCTAAAGCATATTTTTGTTGAGAAAGAAACAAATTATCATTAGATCTAGTTACTTCAATTCCAAAAAAGTACTTAAGTTCATCTAGATTCTTTATATCAAAAGTTTATTTTAGAAAACGTTTAACACTTTCTATTCCTTTATTATCATCTACTGTTATGATGATATCATCAACATAAACTAAGAAAACGATGGTACCGAAATTGTTTCGAATGATGAACATGGAATGATCAGCCTCACCCCTCTTAAAACCATAATTTTGAATAGTATCATAGAGCCTAGTGTACCAAGTTCGTGGGGACTGTTTAAGTCCATAGAGAGCTCTTTTTAGTTTGCATACGATTCCTTTTTCTGTTTGGAGACCTAGGAGAGGTGTCATATAGATATCTTCCTTCATTTTCCCTTCAAAGAAAGCGTTTTTAACGTCGATCTGCCACAAACTCTAGTTAAGGTTAATATCCACATAAAAAATAATGTGAACAGAATGAAGTTTAGCAACAGGGGCAAAAGTCTCAGTATAATCTTCCCCATATTTCTGATTATACCCTTGTGCTACAAGGCGAGCCTTGTAACGGTCTACCTCATCATTACTCTTATATTTGATTTTGTATACCCATTTGTTTCCTATGGGTTTCTTTTTCTAGGAAGAGGAAGAAGTCCCATGTTTTACTCTTTTCTAAGGCAACTAGCTATTCGGTCATGGCTTCCTCCCATTTTGGCTTCCCTTCTGCTTCTCTATAGGTTTATGGATTGATATCCCTGTCAATCACACTAAGAAACGCTTTGTGATTAGTAGAGAGAAATGCTAAAGAGCAAAAAATATCAATAGGGTGTTTAGTTGCCACGCCATTGAAATAACGTGTTTGGTTTATAAGAAGTAGGGACATTTATGTAATTTTTCATTTATTAGGGTTTTCTACGTTTTCTACCTCTTGTATCTATTTATACACATTGTACTCATTGGTTTAATGAATAAGACAAAATCATACCTTCATATGGTATCAGAGCCCTAAAAGACCTACGTCTAAAATTTTTTTTTCCACCGGCCAACCCTAAAATCTTTTGTCTCGGCGTCGCCTACCCCTTCAAAACCAATCGCCCTTTTTCCGCCGTCGTCGGCCACTTCTAGCCTCACTTTACGGCGCCGCTCACCCCTTCGTAGCTCCCTTTCAGCCGCCGTCAGCTCAGCCTTAGCCGTTCTGCTCCGTTCGCTCGACGTCCCACGCACGCCAGTCTCCTTTCAGTCGTTCGCTCGACGTCCCACGCACGCCAGTCTCCTTTCAGCCGTTCGCTCGCCGTCCCAACCACAAGCCCTCATCATGGCCAATTCATCCGCTGCCGACGTCACTCCGGCGTTCAACCCCAATGAACCTAATGGCACTCTTCTCACGGTCAATATGTCGAACGTGACCAAACTCACCTCCTCCAACTACTTGTTTTGGAGTATTCAAATTCGTGCTCTACTCGAAGGTCATCGGTTGGATTGTTTTATCCAACCGGATTCCGTCGTCCCAAATGTTACCCTCCTCGTCAAAGGCATTGTTCATCCAAATCCGGCGTTTGCCCCATACAAACAGCAAGATCGTCTCTTGTTCTCGGCAATCCT
>CM071870.1:4188457-4201765 GCA_036759665.1 Gynandropsis gynandra
CATCATTCCGATTGAGGAACTTCATGAAAAACTCCTCAGTCATGAAGCCAAACTCCTCCAATCCTCGCCGCTGCAATTCTCGTCGCCGGTCACTGCTCTTGCTGCCAACACTCGTCCGAAGCAATACAATAAGCAGCACAGTTCTTCTCATTGACGACGGCAAGACAATCGCCCATCTTCAGGGTATCAAGGGCGCTGCCAATTATGTGGAGTCCATGGACACAGTGCCCGTCGGTGCCCACAGCTGCACCCCTCTCACGGGAATTCCCATTTCCCGTCTGCTCCCTCGACGCATTGGAATTCTTCGCCGCGCCCTTGGCAGCCGCGGGCTCACAACACGACTGTCACGCCATATGAACCGGATCAATGGCTCCTTGACAGCGGTGCTTCTCATCATATAACGTCCGATCTACACAATTTGGCGCTCCATTCTCCCTACAAGGGTGGTGAAGAAGTGGTAATCGGTGATGGCTCCTCGTTGCCCATCACCCATATTGGTTCTTTCTCTATCCCTAGCTCATCGCATGATTCATATCTTCATCTAGATCATGTGTTATGTGTACCTACGATGAACAAGAATCTTATCTCCATTCAACAATTATGTCGGACTAATGGAGTTTCCGTAGAATTTTTTGATGATCGTTTTCAGGTGAAGGATATAAAAACGGGGGAGCGTCTACATCACGGAAAATCTAGAGATGGTGTCTATGAGTGGCCGATTCCCGCACCTCCCACCCCTCCTATTGTGGCTCTTCATAGTGTCAAGACCACTTTGTCCGAGTGGCACTCTCGATTAGGTCATCCTTCGGTTTCCATTTTAAAACATGTCGTTTCTAAGAATTCTTTACCGTTGTCTAAGTCATGTTCGTCTTTTTTATGCAACTCTTGCTCAACCAATAAAAGCCACAAGTTACCATTTCATGAATCCACGGTTACAACATCTCATCCTCTTGAAATCATCTTCTCCGATGTTTGGACATCTCCAATCATTTCGGTTGATGGTTTCAAATATTACGTCATCTTTGTTGATCACTACACCCGCTATACATGGCTTTACCCTCTAAAACAAAAATCCCAAGTTAGGGACATTTTTAGCAAGTTTAGAAGTCTTGTTGAAAATCAGTTCCAAACCGTCATCTGTACTCTCTATACCGACAACGGTGGAGAGTACATTGCCCTAGCATCTTTCCTCACCACACACGGCATATCCCATCGTACCACCCCACCTCATACTCCTGAACACAACGACATATCTGAACGTCGTCACCGTCATATTGTTGAAACCGGTCTATCCCTCCTTTCACACGCCTCACTTCCCACGTCCTTTTGGACATATGCTTTCCCAACCGCGGTCTATCTTATTAACCGCCTACCCACACCAATCCTCTCCTATGACAGCCCATACACCAAGCTTCTAGGCACCCTTCCGAACTACCTTAAACTTCGGACGTTTGGATGCCTATGCTATCCATGGCTTCGGCCATACTCCAGCCACAAACTCTCACCCCGTTCTAAGACGTGTGTGTTCCTAGGATACTCCACCACCCAAAGTGCCTACTTATGCCTTGACCCAACTCAATCCAGGATTTATACCTCTCGTCATGTTGAGTTTCACGAAACTATCTTCCCCTACTCAAACTATTCCCATTATTTCGGCTCCACCACCTCGGCCATCCCTCCACCATCCACCCCATGGTCACCACCGGTCTCTATTGTCCCGTCGGGTCCTAGGCTGCTCTTGACACCGTCTTCTTCCGTCCCTCCTGCAACAGATCCTTCACCGGACATGCTAACATCTCATGAGTCCTCGGATATGGCCTCTGTTCCAGCTTGCTCCACTTCAGACGTTCCGGCTCTCATGACAAATGACCCCATTGCTCGTGGCAACATTCACCCTATGCAAACAAGATCTAAGGCCAAATTGTCAAGGGTGAATCAAAATTGCTCTTTTTCCACTGTTCTCTCTGATCACGACGTTGAACCGAAGACGGTCCCTCAAGCCCTTAAGGAACCTCGGTGGAGAAAGGCAATGAGTGAGGAATTTGATGCACTTGTCCGCAACGGAACCTGGGATCTCGTACAAGCCTCGAACATTGTTGGTTGCAAGTGGATTTTTCGCATCAAACGTCAGCCTGATGGTTCTGTGGAACGCTACAAGGCTAGACTTGTGGCCAAGGGTTTTACACAACGCCCCGAGGTAGACTTCTCTGAGACTTTCAGTCCCGTTGTCAAACCAGCAACAATCCGGTTGATCTTGAGCCTTGCAATCTCAAAAGGGTGGATTCTTCGCCAACTCGATGTCAACAACGCCTTTCTCCAAGGGATTCTCATGGATGAAGTGTATATGACACAACCTCCAGGCTTTGTTGATTCCGATCGTCCGCACCACATTTGCAAACTTCACAAAGCTCTCTATGGACTAAAACAAGCTCCTCGGGCGTGGTACTCAGAACTACGAGAGTTCCTCCTTGGCGAAGGATTTGTAAACTCTCTTGATGATGCATCATTATTCATTCTCCGCAACATTGAGGTAACCATATATGTTTTTGTTTATGTGGATGATCTTGTGGTCACAGGAAGTAACCCCACGGCTGTCCAACGCTTCACCTCCGCCCTTGGCAGTCGCTTCTCCATCAAAGACTTGGGTGATCTTTCTTATTTTCTTGGAATTGAAGCAACACGGACTACCACTGTTTTGATCCTCACTCAACGCAAATACGTCAATGATATCCTCGACAAAGCACAATTTTCAGATGCCAAATCCGTTGCAACCCCGATGGCTCCGAGCTCGCGTCTCTCCTTGACCTCGGGTGACAAATTAGAAGATCCCACGGCTTATCGGACTCTTGTGGGTAGTCTCCAATACCTCACGCTTACACGACCGAACATCAGTTTTGTTGTCAACCGCTTATCTCAATACATGCATGCACCGACAACGGAACATCTTCAAGCTCTTAAACTGGTACTTCGGTATTTGGTTGGTACACGGGATCGTGGCATCTTCTTCTCCACGGGTAATACCTCATCTCTCCATGCCTTCAGTGATGCAGATTGGGCGGGGGATCGTGATGAATATATCTCTACCGGGGCATACATTGTCTACCTTGGTAGCCATCCAATTTCATGGTCTTCGAGGAAGCAGATATTTACAGCCCGCTCATCCACGGAAGCGGAATATCGCTCCATAGCGGATACCGCCGCCGAACTTCGCTGGATCACGTCTCTCTTGACGGAACTTGGTATGTCTATGTCTGAACCACCGGTAATATACTGTGACAATATTGGTGCCACATATCTGAGTGCAAATCCCATATTCCATTCTCGCATGAAGCTTCTTGCCTTGGATTATCACTTTGTTCGGCAACAAGTGCAAGGCGGCCTCCTCCGAGTATCTCATGTTAACTCGGCTGATCAGCTTGCGGATTTGCTCACAAAACCGCTATCTCGTCAACCGTTCGTGTCGCTTTGTCACAAGATTGGAATCACCGATGGTGCTCCATCTTGAGGGGGCATATAAGAAGTAGGGACGTTTATGTAATTTCTCATTTATTAGGGTTTTCTACGTTTTTTACCTCTTGTATCTATTTATACACATTGTACTCATTGGTTTAATGAATAAGACAAAATCATACCTTCATATGGTTGATATGCTATTAAATAGGATTTTGAATCTAATCCGAGATTGGTTGCCTTATTCTAGTGCTTCTCCAAGGCACTATCTCATTTAGAATCATTCCTTCGACTTCAGCGACGTTATGATCCTCATTTTGGTTGTGATCATGGTTTTGTTATTCGTTCTCATGATTTGAGGTCCATATTTCCTCCTCATGATTTTGCTCAGAAGGTATGATCTCATCATGGCTTTCTTGTTCTTCATTTTTTGAGATTTCTTGGTCATTTTGGTCTTCATGATGCACAGGTACACTTGGTGGGGGACCTGCTTTAGTGTTAGTTTCCGAAATAGTATTTACTAGGTTTTTAAGGGACAAGTCTATATCATTTGGTTCTGAGATTCCTTTAAACTCTTCCCAGGATATTTTATCATGAAAGTTCTTGTCTTCGAGGAACATAACATCTCGAGACACCATTACATGTTGTGTTTTTGGATCGAAACACTTGTAGCCTTTTTTATTTAGTAAATATCCGATTAACATGGCTTTAGTGCTCCTTGGTTCCAACTTGTTTCGCTGTGAGTCGGAAACAAGAACAAAACACACACAACCAAAAGTTCTAAACTACTCAAGATCACGTTTTGTATAGTTTAATACCTCATAAGGTTATTTGTCCTTTAGAACCTTTGTTGGAATTCTATTAATCATGTGACATACGGTCATGATCACATCAGACCAAAACCTTTTAGGAACATCTCGATCGAACATGATAGTTCTCGAGACTTCCATTAGGTGCCTCTTCTTCCTTTTGGCCACTCGGTTTTGTTGCAGAGCATAGGGATATGAGGTTTGTTGTGTAATGCCTTGTTCTTCAAGGTACCTGCAAAACCGAAGACTAGTATACTCTCCACCATTGTCGATCCTTAGGCATTTTATTTTAGAATCATATTGAGTTAAAACATGCTTATGAAACTTCACAAACATATCATAAACACAATTCTTAGACAAAAGAGTATAAATCCAAGTAAACTTTGATTTTTCATCGATGAAGGTTAAAAAATATTTCTTTTGATCACAAGAAACACATGGAGTTGTCCAAACATCAGAATCGATTAGTTCAAAAAAGTTTTTATAAACCGAAACAGAGTTTAGAAAAACTTGTTTTACATGCTTTTCTAAGGTGCAAGTTTCGCATGCTTCATGTTTATCTTTAAGATCAGGAAAATACTTATAACTTTGCTATGAGGGTGTCCAAGTTTCGCATGCCACGTAGAAACTTTAGTAAATTTTGAGAACACGGACTCAGGATCACAATACATAGACTCGAGAACACAAAGACCATTGAGGAGCTTACCTTTTCCGTTACTTTTTTGCTTTCAATATCCTGCATCCAAAATGAGTTATAATCGAAACAAACATAGCAATTAAGGTCTTTTACAAGCTTTTGGACAGAGATACGATTATTAGAAAATGGAACGAAGAGAGAGCTTGTATCATGACCGAGAAGCTTAAGCTTCCATATTCCTTTGATTGGAACACTCTCCCCGTTCGCAGTAGAAACAGAGCCACAATGAGGTTTTATATCTTTAAGCAAGTCATGATTTTTAATCATATGATTTGTAGCTCCAGAATCTATTATAATATGGTTTCGGAAAACAAAGAAAGCAGAGATATCATTACCTCCCTCTTCATCAGCTTTGTTTTTTTTATTTCCTACCAAAATCATCTGGTAAAACCCCTCGAGTTCTACCTTGGTAACAAACTAACATACAGAGGGCATATTAGCCTTACCTTGGTTTTCATGGCTTCTATTCTTCAATTGGGGGTGAAGGATCCAACAACGATCCTTTGTATGACCTTTTTTTCAATACTCACAAGAGAACTGCTTTTTGAAAGGCTTGATAGTAGTGGCATGCCTAGAGGTGCTTTTTGAGACATTAGCTTCCTCGGTCGTTCCTTTAAAGAGGTGGTTTCCCCCTTCTTCCTTTTTAATCATCATAAAACTTTTTTAAACGAAGGAAACTCGTTTTGGCAAAGTATGTGATGAATAAGGTCGTTGTATTTGTCATCGAGGAAGAATAAAAGACAAAAGACCTGATCCTGGTTTGCTCTCTGAGTTATGTTCACAGGATTCGCAGTATGAGGCGTTAGAGTATTGAGTATGAATATTTTGAATTTGCAATACCATTTCAGATTAGCCAAAACGGCTATATGTACAAGTGCATAAAGGATATAACCCTAATTACAAGAGAGAAATTACAGATATGCCCTTAGTACAATAATATACTTATATCCTTCATACGCCCCCGCAAGATGAATCACCCGAGGTGATGCCAATCTTGGAACATAACTCATGAAATGGTAACCGTGGTAGAGGTTTGGTGAGGATGTCGGCGAGCTGATCTTTGGAGTGCACATGAGAGACTCGAAGTGTACCCGCTTCAACTTGTCCACGAACAAAGAAGTAATCAAGTGCAAGATGCTTCATACGAGAGTGGAACACCGGATTGGCGCTGAGATAAGTAGCTCCAATATTATCACAAAAGATAGTTGGTGCCGACGTGAGAGTAATACCAAGTTCCATGAGAAGATTTCCAATGCTCATCCGTGGGTCGATGCATGAATTGAGACAGTTTGTTGACAGCATAGCTCACGTCTGGACGTGTGAAAGCAAGGTATTGGAGGCTGCAAATCACTTGTCGAAATTCAGTTGGATCGGAAAGAGGTGAGCCCGAGGAAATGGTGAGCCGTGAGGTTGAAGGCAGCGGTGTAGAGACAGGCTTTGCTTCGTTCATGTTCGTCCAAATGAGAAGATCCGTTATATACTTATGTTGCGACAAGTGGACACCCTTTGATGTCCTTGTTGCTTCAATTCCTAGAAAGAATGTGAGAGTACCGAGGTCTTTGATGGAGAACCGAGACGCCACCAAGTGAATGAAGTTCTGAATGTGAGTGGAAGAAGAGCCTATGATGATCATATCATCCACATAAATAAGAACATACAGCTGCATGGTTGATGTGTTGAGGACAAAGAGTGAGGCGTCCGCTAGAGAGTTCTTGAAACCACTGGCAAGCAAAAAATGACGGAGTTCAGAGTACCATGCATGAGGTGCTTGCTTGAGACCATAGATGGCTTTCCGGAGTTTGCAAACGTGATGAGGATGATCCTTGTCAATAAATCCAGGGGGTTGTTCCATGAATACATCTTCGGTGAGTTTGCCTTGAAGGAAGGCATTGTTGACGTCAAGTTGATTGATGGGCCAGCTGTTTGAGACCGCTAAACTAAGCACGGTGCGGATGGTTGCTGGCTTGACGACGGGACTGAAAGTCTCGTGAAAATCCACCCCCTGACGTTGATGAAAACCTTTAGCAACCAAGCGAGCCTTGTAGCGATCAATTGAACCATTGGGTTTGCGTTTGATATGAAAAACCCATTTGCATCCAACAACGTTGCTTGCGGTTTGAGGAGGTACAAGGTCCCATGTCTCATTCCGTAGAAGTGCATTGGATTCATCACTCATGGCACGTCTCCAATTGATGTTACGGAGAGCTTGTGTTGTAGTTTCGGTGTCGTCAAGAGAACCTGTACACAAATTGGCAAACGAAGGATTAGTTCTAATGACATTAGCTTTGTTGCGGGTGACCATTGGATGCACACTGTGACGGGTTGATTCAGCAACTGGAGGAGCACGGGCCGTGTCCAAAGTCATAGGCACCCGATCGGGTGCTAGTGTCTGCACGGTCGGGTCGCTAAATGTATCTTTTACCCCCATAGGGTGTACACGAGTCGGGCTGTCAGGTTGCCCGTGCGGGCTCTCATCTAGACCATCTGCCCGATCGGGCGCATGCAATTGCCCGGTCAGGTAGTTAATTCGAGTAATTGCCTCGTAGGTATTGCCCGAGTCGGGCGATGAGGTCGCGCGACCGAATCGCCTAAAGATGGTCCTGCCCGATCGGGGCAAAGTGTGCTGCCCGATCGGGTGTGTTCCCTGCCTGGTGTCCGTGACACTTTCAACGTTGATCGGTGAAGTATCTAGTCTTGGGGGCAGCGGTGGAGGAGATGGAGCGTGTGACAAGGTAAAGGGTTGGATTGGTGAAAACGAAGGACCATTGGTGGAAGGAGGGGAAACGGGTGTGTTACGATGGATGACGTATTTGGAGAGGTTAGCAAAGGGAAATAGAGACTCATGGAAAAAAACGTGACGAGAGACGAAGACACGGGAGTTTGTGACTCTTATTACTAAGACACGAATTGCACGGAGAAAAGAAAGACTCGCGAACAAGAGGAATGTGAACCTTGGACAAGGCTTGTTTGAGGATGGGTAGTGACGGATGTCCTAGACGTGAATGCCAAGTGGAAACGGTGGGCTTAAGGCTAGAGAAGGCAGCGGTGGGTGAGGTGGTGGTAGGTGACGGCCATACATAGACTCCATCCTTAGTGTTTCCTTGAAGGACCGGCGCCCCCGTGGCTAGATCCTTCACCTGAAACATATGAGGAAAGAATTCAACGGAAACACCATTAGACTTGCATAAACGATGAACCGAAACCAAATTCTTGTGCATTGAAGGAACACAAAGAACACTATCAAGTAACAGTCAACGGTGCGGTAAGGATACGAAAAAGAACCCGTATGAGTGATGGGTTATCCGGAACCATCAGGTATGGTGACTTCTTCACCTCCTTGATACGGACTGTGGAGCGAAAGATGCTGCAAGTCGGAAGTGATATGATGCGAAACACCACTGTCAAGAAGCCAACTTGAGGCATCATAAGTCGGATATGTCGCAACGTTGGCAGCAGGCCATGGACGTTGAGGAGGTGTCCACCGTTGTTGAGGGGGTGTCCACCGTTGTTGAGGTGGATCCGAGGAGAAGTTCATGGAGATGTGTCGGAATTGATTGCAAAACTTCGCACTGTGTCCTTGAGTTCCACAAAATTGACATCGACCTCGATAACCTCCCGTGGAGTTCCTGTTGTTGTTGTGACCCCATTGAGAATTAGGGTTTCGGGGTTTTGGTCGGGCGGCGGCAAGGTGAGCCGTGACCGGTAGAGTAGCGGTTGGCGGAGGAAGTTCGACTGCAAGTTTTGCCTCGTGATTGATTAGCTTTTCGTGCAACTCTTCAATGGAGATGGCGGTGTCTTTTGCATTGATTACATCAGCCACCGGTTTGTACTCTTCCGGCAATCCATCAAGGATTGCTTCAAGAACATCCTCGTGATCCATCGGTTTCCCGAGAAGTGATAGTTCGTCCGTTTTGGTGGTGAAGTCGGTCTTGGTGTTTCCATGGGCTGAATGCGGGATTGGGTTGCTGTATTCCACCGATGAGAATTGTTGTTGATGGTACAATGGAGTCTTCGGTGATGAAGCACTCGAGATTGTAGCCTTCGAGGAGAGAACGGACTTGAACACTCCAAGTGAGGTAGTTCGTCGGAGTGAGTTTGGTAATGCTTGACATGTTGCAGGCGAAGAGGAGTTTCTGTGGCTGTTGGGGATCGAACATGCTCACAGACTCGTTGCGATTGGAGGGCTCCGGAATGTGCGACATGAGTGCAGGACGCAGCGCAGGAGGGCGACACGAACGGATGGGGCGATGCGGCGCGATCGATCTGGATCGCTAGGGCAAGAGGGGTTCGTGCTGGTGGGGCAGTGGAGGAGCAGCTGGGCCAAGGGAGGGCGGCCGGACCGGTGATGGTGCGGCGGCTAGGTTTGGCCGAGAAAGAGACCACGAGCAATTAGGGTTCGTCGTGAGACGGTAACCAGGCTCTGATACCATATGAATATTTTGAATTTGCAATACCATTTCAGATTAGCCAAAACGGCTATATGTACAAGTGTTTAAAGGATATAACCCTAATTACAAGAGAGAAATTACAGATATGCCCTTAGTACAATAATATACTTATATCCTTCATATTGAGTTCTGAACATAATTCCTTAAAATCACCCAAAGCCTGGTTAAAAGGCTTTCCCTCTTGCCTTAGATTATTAAGGTCTTTCTTTACTTTATACACACGGTTACGATTGGATTCATTGCCAAAAACTTGTTTCAGCTCGTCCCAAAGCTCCTTAGGAGACTCTATGTGCCCATATGTACGAAGTATATGAGATTCGAGGGAGTTTTGTAAAACAACCAAGGCAATGAGCTTATTTTGTTCCCATTTTTCTAATTCGGCACTTGAATCTATTCACATCTGATCATGTCACGAAACCCCAAAGACCTTGCATGCCAAGATTAGCCTTAGCAACCTTCGTCCAAATGGAATAATTGTTTCCATGAACGAGATTGAGATGCTTTTGGTCGAGTCCATGACAAGAGATCCGAGAAAACAAAGAGAAACAAAAACAAAGAAAGATTAAAAATTTTGACCGAAAACAACTTTTGGAAGAGAATAGATTTCAAAAGAAAAAAAAATCGATAAAAAAAATTTTCCGACATTCGATCACCGCTCTGATACCATGTTGATTTTGTAAAACAAAGATGAATCAGCGGAAACAAGATAGAAAGATTAACAACGAGCAAAAGATCGAGAGAATTAAAGAGAAAAAGAATCACTAATGTATTATGCATTTCTTAAGAAACAAAGGTACAGATTTATACAAGTAGAAAGGGAGAAAAACCACGAAAATACAAGTACAAATGCAAGGCACAAGTTTAGATGTAACATGAATGAGCTGGAGCGGTCAACAAGGCATAGGAGACCGCGAAGCTCATAAATTGGCTTGACCGGGTCATAGGTCGCAGGACGCAGGACGCCGGATGCAGGACGCAGGATGCCGAGACATAGAACGCAGGACGTCGGGATGTAGAACGTAGGATGCGGGACGCGACTTGAGCGAGAAGAACGGGACACGACCTAAGTAGGACGCGACCTGAGTGAGAAGAATGGGACGCGTCCTGAGCGAGAAGAGCGGGACGTGACCTGAGCGAGAAGAACGGGATGCGACCTGAGTGGGATGCAGCCTGAGCAAAGAGAGTGGGGTGCGGTCATTCTTCTTAACATGGTGTTCATGACGAGGTTCCTGCAGAGGATAGTCCAGTGGTTCCTGTCAAAGAGGTTGCCGTTGATGTTTGTGCTGAGGGAACTCTAGAAGTTCCTGTCAAAGAGGTCGAAGTTCCACCAAGTAAGTAATATTGAGTTAGAAAGGTCATTTAAGTCAAAAGGTCGCATCTATCACAAAAGGTCGCATGATTTGCATGGATCACAAAAGGTTGCATGAGTCGCATGGGTCACAAAGGTTGCATGGGTTGCATGGTTTGTATCATGCTCATGAAGGATGAGTCTAATGAATGACGTAATTTTTGTATAGATGATGTTGTTGGTGTTCCTAACAAGGTTCCTGCAGAGGATACTCAAGTGGTTCATGTCGAAGAGGTTGTCATTGATGTTGGTGCTGAGGGAACTTCAGAAGTGCTAGTCAAAGAGGTCTAAGTTCCACCAAGTAAGTAATATTGAGTCACAAAGGTTGCATGGGTCACAAAGGTCGCAAAGGTCGCAGGGGTCGCATATGTCGCAAGTGTCGCATATGTCCCATGGGTCGCATATTTTGTAAGGCTCGCATGGGTCATATGGGTCGCATATTTCGCAAAGGTCGCATGGGTCGCATATGTCGTATGGGTTGCATGGGTCACAAAGGTCATCAATGTAACGAAGGATGAGTCTAATGAATCAAGTAATTTTTATGCATACGCTCGAGCTTCATAGGATGAGTGTGATGGTCCAATGGCAATTAAACTAAAGTTAAAACCGTCGAAGGCAAGACATGAGTCATACGTTGAACCTCCGTCGACTAAGCACCATGCAAAAAGACGAAAAACACTTGGAGAACAAAACCCACGAGATGGACCAATAACAAGGGCAACGAGAGGAAGGGGAGAAGGTGATGAAAAGCTTTTGCTGTAGAAAAACCCGTAGAAAAGGTTGTTCAAGAACCTGTAGAAAGGTGGTTCAAGAACCTGTAGAAAAGTGGTTCAAGAACCTAAAGGGAATTGGTATTTTGTGGAGAAGTCTAAGTGATTGGAACAGGAAAGATAACCCAAGATCCTTCGTTCATTGAAGATAGTGTTCTCCGGTTGAATAATCTTCGGTTGACTAATTTATTTATGATGAAACCTCTTCATGAGCGTTGGTGGAAATTTGAAATAGATTGTCCCCGAGGCTAGTGTTTTGGGAGATCATATTAAAGGACGATGTATGACTTAAAGCTTATGTAAGGTTTTTACCCTTAGTCATGAAAGTCATAAAGGTCACAGAGGCCATTTTCGATCATATGTATTCATGTGTTTTTTTTTTTTTTTTTTGCAGCAATTGGATGAGGCGTTGTTCGAGCTGGAGCTGCGTGTCTAGGAATTCTCACATTGATATGGGTCAAAGAATTATTACTTTTATTATATAGCTTTCATGTAGTCGCTCACGATTTGGATGTAGGAGGGCATGGAAGAATTGTTAGATGTTTTTACTAAGAATTTGCTGGATAGCTATCCATTGAAAGATATGTCGAAAACAGTGGAGGAGTACAATGGCTTGCTCTCGATTGTAACATTCCATCACCTGAAAATATATTCCTTTTCATTGGGTAGCCATAAAAGTAGATTTGAAAACTCGATGCATCAAGGTATACGACTGCCAAAGAAGGTTGAAGGAGTCGCATATCGATCCGGCGATGGAGATTATAAGAAGAGTTTTGCCCAAAATATTCCAAGTCGGAGGGTTTAATTCCTTGACTTCCAAGATGTTTCGAATGTGAGAGAACATCCCTCGTTTTGTCCATTTTCATGACAAAACTTTCTCCAACCCCTTCTGATACTAACACCACCACAATTCACGGGCCTCAAATCTACCAACCACACCCTTCCTACGTCCTTCATTGATCGTTCATTAGCATTATCTTACATCCTTTACCGATAAGACCGTACAACCTCGCATACCCTATCGGAAGGTTCTACACCATCACCCAAGTTACATCAGTAAAAATGATTAAAAATCGAATAAAGAACCAAAGTGATATATAATGAATCGGTTTGAGGTCATTTACCAATGCATCTACGGCCAGATTAAATGTGTGACAGTTGCCGTGAAATATGTTTGCGCAGAAGAAGATGACCTTACTTCTATGTTTGATGATGATGATGACGATGATGATGATGCATATTCCATATTACACATATCGTCTCCGAAACCGGTGACATGAAAAACGAAGTCATCTTTGTGACGAAATCCCCAATACTAAAATCATGGTCCTTGGAGAAATCATTCCATCCATCAAAGAATTTTGAGCCATCCAACTTGACTTCCAACGTTTTATAAGACACATATTGACGTGTGGAAACACGAGTTTTAATTATTCCTAGACCACTTCACCGCAAGTATACGGATCGTGTAGTACCAGGGTCGATCTCTAGGGACTAAAGCAGCTAAACTAAGAACAAAACTAAACTAAGATGGGAAAAGATAGTAGGGGAGGTGATCCTAAAACTAATCCTAATGGTGACAACGAAACTAGGTTGGAGATAAAACTAGATATGGCAAACACTACGGGTGTACGGGATACCGGAATTCGCATAGATGAAACAACTAAGATTCATAGATCTATCAACTATTCCTGACAACGGGAAATTCATGCCCTAGGGTGAGGAGTGATTCTTCCGAGCCTAAACCTCCTAACCATAGATATGTGCAACCCTACCTTCCAGCAGT
>CM071870.1:4202391-4225501 GCA_036759665.1 Gynandropsis gynandra
GATCTCGTTGCCTTTGTGCCCGGGTCGTGCTGGGTGTGCGGATAAAACCCCGTAGGTTTTACCCGAGCGGGTGGATGAATAGTGCCCGACCGGTCACCCTTGTCTCCTTGAAATTTCTCTTTTCTGCTCTTTGCTCGGGTGTTCCTTTGGGTTCTGAAGCTCGTTCTTGGCTCTGAGTAGATATGTCTTCAATTCAGGTGGTTTTGAACACGAATCCTTCATTTTGTGCTCATTTAGGCCTTGTCGCCTAAAAACCTGAAAACCAACAAAACGGGTGTGTGAAGCTCGAAATCATATCGGATAAGTAAATGTACACATAGAATATAAGCGAAAATGACTCTAAAACCTACCCTAATATTGATACACTTTCAATGTTATCACATATTATCTAAGCATTGTCATATTGTTCTTGTTCGTTTTCCCTTCAATATGCTCATTAAAGAAATTTAACAAAAAAAGCAAAAAACAAATCATATATCTACATTCTCTTCATGTAACAGACAGACAGAGAGACAAATGAAGGAGATTACAAGGTATTTCTGTAGATAGCTAGGATGAATGACTTGGACTAAATAAGGGAAATTTGGCATTTTTTATATATAATTTTTCAAAGATATTTTCAGCCAGAGACGAAGACGGGAGATTATGAGAGATAGATCGAAAGATAGGTGGAAGATGATGAGAGTTACAGAGAAGTTTGTCATTATTCGTAAAAAAGGAAAGGTTAGAATTCGAAAAGACATGACTCTGACATCGAATCCACGGAAGGGAAAGGTTGTGACCAACTTTGACCACACTGTTATGTTTTTTGAAATATTAGTGAAAATTTTGGCGGGAACTCGACGAATTTATGGATTTATAAGGATGAAATGATATAAAGAAACAAACCATGCAAAATAAGACATTTACAATGACGTTCTAATTTATGCCAACTAAGGTTTGCATGGGTCGGTGTATATTTGGAACAATAGATGTGAACTCGACGAATTTATGGATTTATAAAAATGAAAGGACAAAACCCAACCAAACTAATACATTAACAACATCAAAAATGGTTAGAATGGGAGAATATCAGAAATGCCCTCTTAGGACTAAAACACTTCAAAACTACCCTCCTAAATCTGATGGAAAAAAAATTGGAGAAAAGACATATGTGCCCTTAATGAAAAACACATACAAAGGAGGGAAAGGCAAATATGAGAAGAGGGAAAACAAAAATTGAGAGGAGGGAAACAAAGTAGAGAGCTATTTCCTTTCATTTTCGAGTGTTTCTCTTCTATTTTTGAACGATTTCCTTCAATTTTTGAGTGATTTCTTTCCATTCTCGAGAGATTTCCTTATATTTTGAGCGGTTTGAAGCAATTTTCGAGCGATTTTCCAACAATGTTTCAGTCATTTTCAGTGATTTCCAGCGTTTTTAGCGATTTCCGGCGATTTGTAGGTGAGTTTCAGCGATTTCAACTGTTTTCCGACGATTTCTGGCAGTTTCCGGCGGTCGCACTGGGTCACAGGGTCGAACAGGGTCACAGGATCGAACTGGATCGGACTGGGTCGCACAGGGTCGCACAGGGTCGCTGGGTCGCAGGGTCGGCTGGGTCGAACTGGGTCGCAGGGTCGGATAGGGTCGCTGGGTCGTAGGGTCGGCTGGGTCGGACTGGGTCGCAGGAGAAGGGTCGCAAGGGGTATTTTGGAAATTTTAGCATTTATAAGGGTATTTTTGAAGCGAAATTTTTTTTTCGGAAAGGGTATTTTTGAAGTCTTTTAGCCCTACAAAGATATTTTTGAAATTACCCCGATTAGAATAGTAAAAATAAATCTGAAGTTGAGATTTTCTTTTTTATAGTAGAATTAAAGTTCTAACAGTCTTTAAAAGTCTTTAAAAGGTACTTTTGAAGTTCTCCCTAATAAAATTGTAGAAACTCCACCCGATTGTTCTTCTCTTTATTCGGGTCTTGCATTATAAAGGAATCTCAAATATCCAAAATAAGAACAACTTTGTGTTGTGGATTCTCGATAGCTTGTAGATAGTCTCTTGCACCACAAGCAACAACTTTTCTTGCATAGGAAGCAAAAGCCAGATCAGATCTGAAGAGCTATCTGGGTCCAACCAAAAAGAATTGGCATGTTACATACACTTAACCAGAGAAATTACCAGAATTAATGAGCCGGATAAAATCGTAATTTTGTTAAACTTCAACCCTGGTGTTTTTTTTAAATAAAAGAGTGTATATTATATACCCTAATTTTGTTTTTAACAAAAGGGTTCAAATCTAGAAAAGAGGAAATAAAAGCATTTTATATGACATTGTCTTTATTAGCAAATTTATTATGCATTTATTAATATTGTTGGAGGGGAATTTAGAGAATATTATCTTTTTCGAATATAACGACGAAGAATCCAAGGTCGGTCCATCACAAAAAAGCATCATTCTTCAGAAAAATACAAATTAATAGTTTTATGTGTCGGATCGGATCCGTATAAAAGCTATCATATGATAATGATGCCATATGTACTGTCAGTTCTATCTTTTATTTATTTTATCTATGTGTTTCATATTTATTTATCATCTTAAATTACAATTCTACATTTATATTTATATATGATTTGTCATAGCCTATCCGCAAATATTAAATATTTTATATTGGCATCGAATGTGATTAATTGGTCATAAATTGTTTCATTTGGGTTAGTAAATCTCCATGTCCTTGTTTAATTATAAAACCATTTCTGGATTATATATTTACTTGACCCAATTTTCAATTCTCAATATCCCCTATTTTAAAAAAAAAAATTGTTTTATAGGTTAAAAAAATTAAATTTATAAAAGTATAAAAAAATTCACATATATAAAATTATGTATAATTGAATATATAAGACAAGAATTACTATAATTATTCTAATATTAAATTATAGTTATTTTAGTAGTATAGCATAATCATAAAAGTATACAATTGAGAAGACAGAATTTTGTTCTCATTTGTAAAATCATTCGTAAAATATTTATGCATGCTTAATATAAGTAAAGTATAAATGAAAGTTTATAAAGAAGATTAAAGAGTAAATAAATCTTAATTATAAATATTGATAAAGTGGAAAAAAGTAGGAAAATATGATAATAAAAGTGGTTAATTGGAAGTTTTAAAAATATTCATATCTGATCATAAATCTCTATAATTGGAGATGTTGGATCAATACATTTTTAGTAGCATTATTATTTCTATTGTAGCATATGCATGTTTTGTTACAGAGAAATTAAATAATAAGAAAGAAGACTCTCTCTCTAGAACTTTCTCTCTCTGCTCTACGTAACTTCCTTAGTGGGAGATTTCTTGGTCAAATTTTGTGTGTGAGTTTTTTTTCCTAACAAACGAATCTACATTTCTTAATCTCTTCGATTTGCTTTCAGAGAAAAGGGAATCTAATCGCCTTTTATCCTTTTCTGTGCAATCGGTTTTATTTTTATAACCTGAAACCCTTTTTTCAGGTTTCTTTCTCTTTTTCTTCAGCTGTTCTTCTCTGAGAAAATTTCAAGGATACAATTTTCAGGCAGTGATAGAAGGTACGATCTTTCTGAAATCCGATTTCCGTTTTCGTCTTACGTTTTCTGATACTTTTTTTAATGTGTTTGATACTTGCGAAGTCTTCTGAATTCATAGTCGAGACGGTAGTGTAGCTCCAATCATGATCGGAAATGAATGATCGAGAAACGAAATCGAGTTCTATTTTGTTGTTTTTTTATAGAAATGATTGCTTTCGGAATTGGGTCATGATAAAAGTTTGATTTTGTTAGATGGGTATTGATATGATTGATGATTGACCCAAAAAAACGAAATTTGACTGCGATTGTCGACTTCGAACTACGTTAAGATCTTATGAAGAAAACATATGTTTTGCTCTGGGGGCTTGCTGTGAATTCTTCCTTTGTATATTGATGGATCACAGAAGCAGTTCATGATGTACTGATCAATATCTCTCTTTGTTCTGTGTCGGATCTTTTGGCTGTTTGTGTGCTTAGATCTTGTCCCATGAATTGGAATGTTGGATCACAAATCTCATATAGCTTCCCTGATCTGATCACTGTTGTGATCCTAGATGTTAGCTAGGGCATGCTAAGTTAATACATTGGTAGTCAACGTGAGAGTTTGGTGATCACAAACAAACCTTTATCAAGCTATGATTTAATTCTACTGATCTTGTGGATTTTCTAATTAGCAATGGCTGAGAACGTTTCCTTATGTTAAACAGATGATAGCCGAGGAGAATGATTTTGATGCAAAAGCTACAATGACGTCGCAAGAAGGATGCGTGGAAAGGATACATGTAGTGGACGAGGAACGTGCAATGGATGTTCCTCCTCAAATGTTTGAAGGGCAAAGAGATATACTGGAGATTCATGAAGTAATGGAACCAGAGACTGTGAATTGTAGACGATATTCGACTGGCGTGATAGATATGAAATATGGCAAAGCAAAGGTTCAGTCTCGCTATCTTAGAACTCATGTGAGTTCAACTCATGATATCTGTAAACATGGAAAGAGGCGTGAAGACGAAGTAGTGAAGCCATGGAAATTGGGCAGGAAAAAGAGTATTGAAGGCGAAGATGCGGGAAAGACTGACCCATTGTGTGTAAGAAGGAATTCATTGGGTGGTGGTTGTGGACAGATCTCGAGTCATAGACCCAACAAGTCTGGGAACTGCCCACCTGCAAAGAGAGAACCTTTGGTTGTGGACAAAACGAGCGTTTCTTCGACTTCAGAGTCATCCGGATCCAAAGAAGCTAGTCTCGTTGTGAGATCAGTTGATGGGTCAAGCGTGAAAAGGAGTGGTCAAACAAGGAAGAACAAGGAAACTGATAATTCGCCAAGTGATTCAGCTGTTGTAAGAAAGATCATAGGATTAAGAAATGAGAAAACAAAGACTACTGTCAAGAAGCTTTCGGAGATTAGCAACGCCAAGATTTCTAAGGACGAGAATGCGGTGTCTGCGTTGAAGAATGTAAAAAATGGACAGAAGAAAGGGATTGAGCCGTTCAGCAGCGAAGATGTACCAGAGAAGACTCTGTATATTGTTGATTCCAGTGTTGAAAAGAGAGGCATTAATGGAGTTCAGGGCGAGATTGAGCGACCTTCAGAAAAGAAAATCACAAGAACCACAAAGAGCCGTGTGAAAGTTCCTAAAGATATGCCACCTTTGTCACCTTCCTCGGAGGACAAAGGTTCGAGGACTACTAAACCAAAGTCACAGGCAACAAGACTGTCATCCATGGCCAAGAACAGCAGCACAAGTCCCAGTTCTGCAAAGCTTACTCCTGATAGTAAGATTAAGCCTAAGAAGAAAGGGATAAAGGTCACTCCTATAACGAGGCAACTGAGTTTCACGAGGGGGAAAGTTCTTGAACCTAAATCCGAGGATTCTACTCCGACATGGGTCAAATTCAGGAGAAGGGTTATCCCGGAAAGTTCGAAAAGTAAAACTGAAGGGAGGAGGAGTATGAAAGGCAAACAAGAGAAAGACATCAATGGGAGAAGCAATTCTACAGAAAGTAAACCTGAGAAGGTTGTTTTGAGGCATAGAAATGTCGAAAAAAAGAAGAAACTACAGACATTGTTCAATAACATAATTGAAGAGACTGCAAATAAGCTCACGGAGGTGAGGAAAAGTAAGGTTAAAGCGCTTGTCGGTGCGTTTGAGACTGTTATTTCTCTTCAGGATAACAAATCATCTCGGGAACTTCAGAATCAAGCCACCGCATCGACTGTCAATGGTTAGTCCTTTGGCTTCTCAATGCTTTGCACCTTCTTCTGTGCATATAAACACCCAAAAGCTTTGGAACTTTTGAGGATTTTTAAAGAGAAATTATAGCTGTGATTCTATACAGCCCAACCAAAGGGTTTGCTTTGTTGTTCTTCAATGTTTTGTGTAAACCTCTTTCTCTGGTATTTATAATAGTACTAAATTAAATGGTATATGGGATTTTATACATAATCAGTCTTTATCCATGCTTGAAATGGAATTTTCCCAGTCAAGGACACAACAATCTTTCAATCTAATGTTGTTAAATACAAGATCATCTGTATTATACTCTCCAGACTAATCTCCTTGCTTGTAGTTCAAAGTCTGAGAGGGAATGCTAGTAGTTACCTGTGTAGATTGATCAGACTGTTGCTTATACATTGCAGCAGCCATTTTGTTGTAGAGATCCATGTTCATTGTCTGTAGCATAACTAGAAGCTCAATTAGTCATTGGATCTGTAGTGAAGTTCCAAGAATATATATATGAAAATTTTTCCGAAATTACCATACCTGCGCAACAAAAGCGCTGTAAGGATCCGATAGAGGTGCGGAAGAACCGCTGTTGCAGTCATTGTTGGCCATGGGAGGCACCATCAACTTCGGTGGAGGAACAAATCCTCCTCCGAGAACACCACCCGTCCCCATTCCCATCCGAGCCATGGTCGTGAGAAGAGCCATCTGAAACTGTTGCTGCTGCTGCTGTTGCTGCATGCTGAGAACTGATTGTGGTGGCTGTGGCATTGGCGGCATCATCATTTGTTGTGGTAAGTTTGGCCTCATGCTCATAAACTGTACTTGCGCTTGCAGATGTTTCAGGTGCTCGATCACTTCGTCCAAGATTGAGACTTTATCTGCCTGCAATATACCGTATATTTTCATCGTACATACCGAATGATCCAGACCGATAAATCTTGATCAGATTGCATTTCAAGACTGAAACCTTCGTTAAATAAGCTACTTGTATATAGAAAATCCAGTTCTAAAGGATCTTTTTACCTTGGTGCCATTAGGAAGAAGCTTCTGAAGTGTTTTCATCCGCTGATTGATCCTATCTCGTCGTCTCTTCCTCACGTACAAATCGTAAAGATACGGTTCAGTATTCATTCATGAATTAGAAGAAATAAAAAGTATCACTTATCACTCATAAAACATTATCCATTACCCTCTCGGATTCGTTATGAATAGCTGCAGCCCTTCCTCTTCTGCTGTAAGAACGCCCTGTTTCCTCTTTTGTCTCTTGTTCTTCTCCTTCTGTGTCTTGAGTTTCCTGCAAGTTCCATTCAGTGTTTCAGCTCATTTTTCCATTAATTAAAGCACTCAAAAGGGTGTGATATTATATAGAAATTATTCAAAAGCACGGCCATAATTTGCAGAAAAATCTTAAGAAATCCTTCTGTTATCGTACCGATCCGGAACGGACATTATCTTTGTCACCAGTTCTAACAGTCTTCAAACTCCGACAGGACTCAAACGACGCCCAAGACATAGTTCTTGTGTCATTGGTACGAAGACTGGGGCTTGCAGACACGCTTTGACCCGACCCGAGGCTTTCCTCTTGGAACCATAAATCTGCATCCGAATGCGGACGTTTCCTTGAGACCGGACCGTTCTTACCATCCGGCTCATGGTTTCGACCATCATGGGTCTGCAACTTGCTGTTCAGTGCGGCCTGGTGGACGACAGACTCCAATGTCTCGCAGCCGCTGAGACTTCCAGTCCAAATGGGGTTAGCCGAAGCGTTATGGTGGAAGAGTCCGCCTAAACCATGAACAGTTAGTTGCCCATTTTCCCATGTGAGCTCTCTGACACCGTAGTTCGACCTGAGTTTCCCAAAGACAGGTTTTAGTGAAGTTTCTTGTATGTTCTGTTGTATTTAGATGCACATGAACAATAGAAAGCAGAAAAGAAACAGAGAGACAAACAGTTTGGTCTGCAATAGAAACAGAAGTAGGAGATTACATGTGGAAAGGACGAGATATGTGGTAAAGCCACACGTGTGGAGATTTTGCAGACCTTCTTTCGTCTTCGTCTTCGTTTTGTACGTAATGTAGTAATCACCAAATTGCCTAATTCCTCTCTTCTAACTCCTTGTGATACAGCGACCATTCATATAGTGTCCTCTCTCTCTCTCTCTCTCTCTCTCTCTCTCTCTCTCTCTCTCTCTCTCTCTCTCTGAGGATTTCATCATCCTAATCGGGGTCTCAGGGCTTTTCTGTCATTTCATATCATCGTTCAAGATCAATCAACCTTTGATTATAGTTAACGTTTAGTTAACATTGTCCTTGTGCCATAATACCTTTATACAGTTTATACAGTCTTTCAATCTAAAATCAAGTGGTATCTACGGATTAGATCATACTCTTAATATACTAGTTTCTATATTTAAAATTTTTTATATATAATTCATAATATCTTTGATACATCTTTAAAATTTTCGAAATAAAATTTAACGTCTCTACATTCATCTTTTAAAATTTTCAATATAAAATTCTTAATATATCTAAGTATTTCATTTTTAAATGGATTTTAATATTTCTTATCATTTTATATTTAGTTTAATAAATTACTTATAACATATACGGATTTGATATTGATATATATTTTATGATTAAATTTTTAAATCTGAAATAGAATAAAATATTTTTTATAGTGTACTAACCAACTAATGGAAATACTTCCTAATGGTTGGAATACATGTTTTACAAAGAGAGTGCATATAGTAGAAAGCAAGAACAAGATTGGAATATATGGATGATAAGAAGTTAGGTTAATGAGAATGATGGGTCGTTCATAATTTCATTCAAGTGCCTTGAGAACCACATATTTGGAATAATCATTGAATTCCATAGGAATATATATATATATACACATATATATGGTCTTAATCCTTTTTCCAACATTTTTTCGGTCCAAAATTCATTTGAATGGAATATTTTTCATTTGTTGCACTTGCAACTTACAATACATAATATATATACAATACAATCGATCAATATTAATAATAATTAATGGAAACCAAAATAGCAAACAAGTACACACTACTAACCAGAAATGGAAATAACACATCGTAGACATGATGATATACCTATATGTTGGAATTACCAAAATACCCTGTATCCAATCATTTGGTGTCACATCATAACAGGCTCGAGTGATTTTTCTCAGCCAGGGAAATCTAGCTGTCATTTTATTTTATCACAGCCGAAAACATGGACTTCGATGGCGTTATTATGACATGTGGAAAGATATTATTGGGCGTTGATTGGTCCACTGTGACCGCAAGGATCTTTGGCTTCGGCCAATCATATTCTTGCATTGGATTCGTGTTTCCCCCACAGTTTATCTGTTCCATTTTACTTTTGGATAGGGCTTTGCACCATTGGCGATTTTTTTTATAGTAACGGAATCATAATCCTAATTTTGTAAAAGTATAATTTATATAAATTTATAATAAATTATAGATAGACATAAAAAAAATGAAGAATAGTGGAGATATACACCGTAGAGGTCATTGAATCATCAATTATGTTATTTTAACTAGAACGTTACAATAAAAATACTAAATATAAAATCACTAATGAAGAACAACACATCATAATATTATCACGTTAAATATTTTATACTTTTATAAATATGTTTAAAATGTTTTTTTTAATTTTAGTATTTTTTACAAGTTTGTTATGGTAATCTATCACATTCAAATAACTTTTTATCTTATAAAATATGATTATACACACGATAATATATATCTTTTGATAATAATATAAAAAATGATTTTATATGAATTAATTGAACTTGATAAATTGAGATAATAAAATGTATCTCTTATGCACATATTTAAATCTATATCTTAAACACAATATTAATTTAATATCAATCGAATTTGTACCATAAAAAGACGTAATAAATGGTAAAATTTATAAACATTTTTTGAAAATATAAAGAAAACATATATGAGAATATATATATATCTATTGAAAACATATATTATCAATATGTATGAACGATTGAAAATGGTATCCAATTATAACGAAGAATAATGTGTATGAATGGAGCATCACAAAAATAACTTGGGCTACAATTAGAGCAATAGGGTGGACCAAATTATGAACCAAGAGAGACACCATACCACATATTGGATCATCAAATCTTTTTATCAAATCGTTTTGGTCCCTTGTGATGCCTTCCCTTTGTTGGTTGTTATGTTCATACACACCAATTATAATATATATATTTAGAGTTAGACACTGACAGATATTTACAAAATAATCACTATTCGAATATAAATCCGATCCACACAACAATGATAATCGTTATTCGGATTCGAAATTTACGAAATCCGTACACAATTTCAATTGCTAGCATGTAGTCATATCCACACATGCAAAAATACAGTAAACAAATAAAAGATACATTCTAATGATACAGAAATTTTAATCAAATGTAAATTTTTCACACAATTTTATTAACACACACTACAAGAAAATCAGGTTTTAGGGACTGAAAAATCAGTCCCTAATCCGTCCCTAAACAGGTTTAGTGACGGATTAGGGACGACCAGCGGTAGTACCCAAACGCGCGACTCTAAATGCTATCCGTCCCCAATCCGTTCCTAATTAGGGACGAAAATTTCAGTCCCCAATCCGTCTCCAATTAGGGACGGAGAAAGTGGTCCCCAAAAAGTCCCTGGATTGGGGACGAATTGTTTTCGGTATCTAAAATTTGGAGACGGACCACTGAATACGTCTCCAAATTTGGAAACGGCAGTCGCCCGTCTCCAAATTTGGAGATGGCAGTAGCCCGTCTCCAAATTTGGAGACGGCACTCGCTCGTCTCCAAATTTAGGGACGGCATAGCCCGTCGCTAAATTTAGAGACGGACAATATTTGTCGTCCCTAATTTTTTTTAAAAAATAAAAAAAAATAAAATTTTAAAAAGTTCGATTACATTAAAAGATAAATATTAGTACATAAAAATTACAAACCATACATATAACCAACATTCCGATTACATATAATCCTAAGCCGTTCCGATTAGTCGTGGTCGGAATCACTATTCTGAACTGCATCCCAATCGACGTTAGGCATTTGCGCTTTCATCATGCGCAGAAGCTTTTCCATTCGCCTATCTAATCGTTCAACATGCTTTCTTGATAGTTCAGCTTCCTTTAGTGCTTGTTCAACGCGCCTGTCGGATTCTTGGAACCTTTCGGATATTTGATGTCGGAGCTCGTAATTCGATATTTTTTCTTTACCTTTGGATGAAGTTGAATGTTTTGAGGCCATTGCTCCAAGTCCGAAAATACAACCTTTGTATGGCGTAACTTGCTGTAAAACAAATATCGAGAATTAACATCATTTATAAATAGTGAAATTAGATCATAGTAGAATTTTATTATTACCTCGAGATACAACTCGTTGTACTCTTCCTAACTAAGAGTAGTTTGTGAGCCGTCTTCTCTCGGGGGAATTTGCGATACTGGCTCCGCTGCCATGTTTTCAATTTCATCGTGAAGACTTTTCGCCTTAGGATCCACCCACGAATCATCTGACTTCTTAATGTGTGTACGTTCCATCAATTCTATATACGATGGTTCGGATCCCTTCTCTTTCGCCTAAAAAAAATAAAAAAGACATAGTTTAATAAAATGTTAATTTTATATAAATGCATAAAAATTGAATAAAGCTTACCAGATCTTCGTATACTTCCGCAAAAGAACGAGATCCTGCCGTGTGTACGCTTATCTCGTATCCTGCTCTATCAGAACGCCGGGATTTACTTGTTCGCTCGCTCTTTGCCTTAAATTCTGGGGAATCCCAATGTGCGCACATCTGATCCCAAATATTTTCCGACATCCAATTGGGTTTTCCTTTTATATATCGGTCTGCGTGCAATTTACCTACGATAGACTTGAGACGCTTTGCCGCATTTTTTCAAATTCGGATTTTACTAGTCCGGTAATGGCGGGATTCTAATAAAATTTTTGCTGCAATAATAATAAGCTTATTAAAATTAAATTGAATTTACATTACTTGATAAAATTAAAAGTTGTTTAAAACATACCACAAATGATTTCCACCATCGTTGCTTAATATCTGGATCGGTATGTGTCCAATTGTAACAAAACCGATGATAATCCGCCGCTTTTTCGATCAGGGTCTATAAGAGGAAGCTTCCGTCGCTCTTCATCCATTGCTAAAATTTCTTCCACTGTTGGTTCCTCATATATATGCGGATCGTGGTGCTGTACTTGATCTGGTGGTGGTTGCATTTGCGGATAATACGGTATATATTGCCCCGATTGTGTCGATCCAATGTTTCGGAAGAAATTTGGATTCATGTAATCATCATATCCTGAATTGGAATGTCGGGAATGAGATGAAAGGTTGCCACTTTCCTCGGACTGAGGGCGATTTCTCGTTTTACCGCCTCTTCCAACGCAGCGCGACATACTGAAATGTGAAATAAAAATATTACGACATTCTAAATTTCAACGTATATTTCTAAATTTCTCAACTTCTAACATCAACACATAAATAAACAGCTAAATTCCATGCTCCTAACTTAAAATTCCAGCTAACTTAGAACCAATTCCACTGAAATTCTATGCTCCAACCAAGATTTTTTTTCAACTAATCCAGCGAAATTCCAGCGAAATCGACCTATGCTCATACCTGACAGGCGGATCTCGTTCGGGGCGGAGACGAGGAGAGGAGGGCGGCGGTGACGGGAGGGGAGACGCAAGGGGACAAAGGCGGCGACGGGAGGGGAGACGCAAGGCGACGAACGTAGGCGACAGGAGGGGAGACGCAATGAACGTAGGCGGTGACGGGAAGGGGACGAAGGCAGCAACGACGGATGGGCGCGGCGAACGCGGCGGCGACGGCAAGAGAAGCGAACGCGGCGGCGACGGAGGAGGAAGGGAACGTGGCGGCGATGGTTAAGGAAGGAATCGAAGTAGCGTGAAGAGTCTGAGAATTGATTCGAGAATTTATAATAATTTGGGGACGAGAAAACAAAATCTGTCTCCGATTGGAGATGGATGGATAAAAACCGTCTCCAATTGGAGACGGGGAGAGAACATCCGTCTCCAATTGGAGACGGCTGAGGCCCGTCCCCAATTGAGAACGGCTCATCCGTCTCCAATTGGAGACGGGGAGATAATATCCGTCTCCAATTGGAGACGGTTAAACCTTCGGTCCCCAATTCCGGGATCGGTGATTGATCGGAACGATTGATCGGGACCGGGATCGGGAAGATTGACCGGGATCGGGATTGGGACGATTGACCGAGGATCGGGCCCGAGACGATAGAACGGGATCGGGACGATAATCATAAAAAACGTATAAACATTGAGAAACAATTCGTAAACATATAATCATTAAGAAATAGAAACAATCATTAAAAAGTATATAAAAACAATCCGTAAACGTTTTAACATGATTCATCATCAGAGTCACACAATTGTTCCGTCAAATCTTCTGAATCTGATTCAAATTCCACATCTTCTTTTTCTTCTATATCTTCATGAAGATCATCTTCATTTCTTTCGATTTCTTCCATTTCACCGTGCGAAAGTTCTTCGACGCGTACATCATCAATAGCAATAATCTCGGTTATTTGTTGTTGCATTGGCAATTGTTGTTGTTCTGTGTTGTCGATAAATTTGCCCCTCGAAAGTATCTTCATTGCGACACGCCAACCTGAAGATCTTCTAATATGCGGATAGGAAACGTAACAAACTTGATCTTGACGCATGGACAAACCAACGTACCCGTTTCTTTATAAACTTGTTGATTCGTCGCCATTTTCATAAACTGTGTGACGTCTTCTATAAACTCTTTCGATACGCTTTGAGATTCTGGATCAATTCTTCTGTACATCCATTGTCTAGAATCGAAAATGTTCGATCTTGATGAAGATGCCATTATATCGCAAACACTATAGAAGATATGGGGTGAAAAATATGAGAGTTGCTTATGAAAAACGACTCAATGGTTGAGGGTTTAAATAGATTATTTATACACGAATTAGGGACGGATTAGGGATTAAGAGATTAATTTTCCGAAAAAACGTCTCGAAACCGTCCCTAAAACGGTTTTTAAAGTCCTAAATTTAGGGACGGTCCCAAATCCGTCTCAAAATTTGGAGACGGATGACCTGCCCGTCTCCAAATTTGGAGACGGATGACCTGTCGTCTCCAATTTAGGAACGACTTACTATTCCGTCCCTAATTGGTCCGCATTTAGAGACGGATTAAGCACGACTCTTCTGTACCTAAATTTGGGGACGGATTAGGGACGGATTTATTTTCCGTCCCTAAACCGTGTATAATCTATTCCTAAATTTAGGGACGGAATTGTCGGTCCCCAAATTCCGTCCCTAATCTTGAATTTTCTAGTAGTGACACAATAACATTTTAAGAATTTTATATATTTTTAGATATTACAGATATTTGTTTAATAGTAAATCAAATCTCAAACCTATAAATCTATTTTTTGCAATAGAATCGAGTTGTATGTCGGATTACGGGGATAATTTGTTAACCAATAAACGTTTACATATATGTTTGTGGGGTGCTTGTGCAAAAAGTGTGTAATATTAAGGGAATATGATTAACAAAAAACTTGAAAAAATAAAATAAAAATTAGGTTAAAAATACATCAGCTGTTTAACTTTGTAGCATTGCCATGTAGCTTCGGTACTACATAGTTAAAATGTTCATACCGATAATAATGGATTAACTAGCTCGACCCAAAAGATTCTAAAGCTTCACTACCCTGTGATCTTATCTCTCAAATATATCTTTTTACAAAGAGATCACTGTTCCTCAAAGGCCATTAAATGAAAGCTATGAATGAGTTCTTTTGCTATACTTGGCTCAGTACAAGCTGAAAACTGGCTGCAGGGACTCTAGGACCTCGTCTTCTCCTTGTTACCGTTCCCCAATCGACCACGACCCTTTTCTCCTCCTCGTGGTTGGCACTGATCGATACATCTATTGGTTCGGTAGGAGAATCGCTCTGTCGTCTTCTTCCTTTCATTGAGATGCCGTTCTTGATCTTATTCGTTGAGCACCCATGATTCCATTTTGTCCCAGTAGCTTCCGTTTGCCTTCCGATTGTCTGCAGATCCGTAGCGACTTCATTTCGCAGAAAGGAGGCTAGCTTCAGGAGGACTCCATGCTGAATATCTTTGTATCGTCTCTTCCCTTGCCTGCTTCGGCCATTTCTGTGTTTTCCATTGATAACAAATTCTCCGTGGTCTTCGGTGTTAGTTTTCTGAAGGCTGTTATGCTCCTCTACCTCGGCCGTCTCTGTGAGCTTCAATGCCATGGCCTCAAACTTGTCTATTACATTAGAAGCATTGTGACATCCACTCACAGACAATCCAAATTCACTCTTACAGTCATCAACGACTGAAGAAGCGATCAACGCAAACCAATGCAGATTGACACAAGTGGTATGTACAATGGACGATGAAATCTCGACTATGGTCTCCGCTGCAGCTCTCTCCTGATCATCTTCTTCAGCATTAATAAAACTCTTGATGTTTCGCAGTTTGCTTCTAGATTTCTTTGTTTGACATGATTCTTTCTTTCTAACCGACTCAACGTCAGCCAAAGAACCTGAATTCCTTCTCTTTCCACAAGCTTGATAGTTACCAGATTTGTTGTCGGGTCGAGTTCTCTTTTTCTTATGTTGACGTACAGGAGCCTGCAAATCCATCCCATGTACATACGAGGCAGTACTTGGCAAATGGTCATCATCCTCGCTAACACCCAAGCTCGAGTCCAAATCTGAGCCCTTGCGGGTTCCGCTCTGTAGAAAAACGGCTGCAGCCATGTTTTTACGGCCACGTTTTGCCTTCTTACAAGATCTGGAGCTTCTGAACAACGGTTTAGCACCCTTTTGCAAGGATGTAATGCCTCTGGAACATGGGAGTGCTTGAACTACCATTCGTGATCTCCCTACCACTTGTTCGTGCTCAATCTTCTCGGGAATACTTGCTTGTTCTTCGGATAAGCGTGGAGACGTATTTAAATCGATTCCAATATCTGCATAAAGGAGGTAGCTCATTAGTTCCCAAAAAACACCGATAGAATCAATTTAGCTTCACACCTTATATCCGTTTCATATATGTACATATTAAATGCATATATTTCTCACCTGTTCGACATTTTGTAGATAATAGTTGGTCTTGCACTTCTTTCATCCGATGTGAACCATTTTCTAAATGTCCTCCATCATTCCTTGAATTGGATTCTCCTGCAATTTCATTCGAGGCCGTGCAAAAGTCGGTCACTGGATTCATGAACTGATTGGACTCAAATTCCAGTGGTTCCTCCTCAGCTGGCTCGTTCAAGTCAGGCACACGTTTTAACTTTGAGGAACCTGTAAATTGATGCAACTTGTCAAGCTGGAAATCTGACTCCATAGAAATGCTTCTTGGAGATTGCTCTTTCCACGAGTTGGAAGCTTCGTGAATTTCCCTATCATGTACAGATCTTGGTTCCCCTATGTTGAGATACTCATAATCCGGCGGTGATTCAAGATCCAAAACCTTCTTTCCAGACTTGTCAAAATACGTTCCTGAAATCGTGGAAGAGGGTTCTTTGTGCGGAAAAAGGCTCATCCTAGGTGTGGAAATTCTTGATTTCATCATCATCATCCATGGCTCGCTTGCTCTAGGACAGTCTTGAGACAGAGGTTGAGAAAATCCCGCAAATGGATACAATGATTCAGGTGGTCGAGGCTGACTATGTGATGTAGTTCCCTCCATTTCCACCATTAGTTTCTTCTGTTTCCAATAAAGACGATGAAGCTCATGAATCTGTGAGAGAAAATAAACAAAGAAAAATTGAAAATTCCTTTTGATGCTTAACACCAAAATTGAAAATTCGTTTTCATGATAAGAAGGGATAAAGAATGTTACCTGATCTTCAAAGATAGATTCATGCTCCAGCATTGTCTGTTTTAAATTATCTTTGAAGCATTTCATATAGATATTGGAGTATGTAAAGGAAACATTCATGTTGTATCCACTGGTTAAGCCCCTATCCATATCCTTCGTATAAGAATGTGTTTGACTATCTGTATCAAGTAAAATAGGAGGATTACATTAAGAACCAAAGCCAAGCAAGAATGCACAAGCTTCTGTAAATGTTCTATGAACTCAATCTGCAGCAATCTTTCAATGTCAGATTAAACCTTGGAGTTTCAATGTAACATAGATCTTCAGACAAACAGTTACGAGAACTGAACTAGATCAGTGGTTCTGGTCTGGAGATTTCAAAGGAACAGTACATAACCACATCCAACGTATTAAACCAAAACTTACTAACCCCAATGACCTAAAAACCATTCTGCAGCTTGATTCAGATTCAAAGGAAGCTAACATTGGAATTGACGATTGAGCTAAGCTGCAATGAGGATAATTAATTACAGAGTAGACATTTAAACGATAATGAATCTGCGGAAACAGAACCCAGAAACTATTATTAAACTACGAATCGAGAGATTTTAGACGGAAATAAAGCAGATTACATTACTACATACACTCTGAAGAGTTCACGAACAGGAAAAACCCAGGAATTAAAAAAGATAAAAAGAGATCTGGAACGACTGATGGTTGATTTCGAAGCATACCAATCTTACCTTGAGAAAAAGGTATAACAAAATCGGTATCTCAAAGGTCTCTCCTGAGTTTCATCAATGAACAGAAAAAGAAAAAAGGATTTACCCAGAGATAATGGAAGAAACTCGAAAACTTGAGGATCTTTGTATTGTAATGCCACTAAAGCATGAAGCATGGGTATTTGGAATCTGATGGGCCATTATCTAGGCAGCAGTAAAGTGAAGGAAAATGGAGAGAAAGTGAAGGAAAATTGGCGAATTTCCCAGGAAACAAACAGAAAACTTACGAAGGAATACCCAGAAAACAAATCCTTAAGAAGGAAGCGAGACGTGAGATTTGTCAACAAAAGGCACAAAAAAGGATTGAAATTTAAAAAAAAAGTAAAATGTTTTCTTCTTTTTGCGTACTTTCAGATTCTTCTGTTGTCTTTTCCTTGCATTTAATGTCTGGTCGGCTTAATTCTTTTTTCATTTTGAGTTTCTCGTAAGTGTGTAAAAAAAATTATTTGGGTAAAAATCTTTTTTCGGCATGTTTATCTACTTTATTTATTTATTTATTAAGGTTGGATATTATAATTAGATTTTTAAAAATCGAATTATATTTCAGTTCGATTTAGATATATTTAAAATATTCGATAGGATATAAATATGTAAAATTTGTTGGATTTGATTCGGTTTGGATAATAATAAAAAAACATCGTTTTACCAACGATAATTGAAATATATTATTAAAAAAAATCCTAACATCTAATTGTCTTTAATCTTCGTGACTTTTTTTCTTTCTTATTATTTTTTTCCTCCATTTCACCTATCGATTGTTCAAACAAATTTCAAATTCTTTTGGTGGTTATTCTTCAAATTTATGTCATATTCGCTAATGTTTAAATAAGTTAATATGTTTTTCAAGATATTGTCATTAAGATATTTAATTATTTTCATTTTTTCTATTTTTATAATATGTTTTTCAAGATATTGTCATTAAGATATTTAATTATTTTCATTTTTTCTATTTTTATATCTAAAATTTTTCTTGTACGAGAGTGATTTCATCTTAGATTTTGAAAAAATCGAACTAATATCCGAATAATAATCGAACTACACTGAATTAATTGTAGTTCATATTTTATTTTGGTTATCCTTTTTTATACATATAACCGAACTGATCGATTTAAATTTGGCCATAATTTGGTTATTATTTATAGAAATCCGAATAACTCATACTCATCATAACCGAACCGAAAACCAATTTGACTAGGCCTACTATTTATCCTCATTTTTCGTATTTATCCTATTACACTCTTATGTTTTGGCCCTTATAAATTCCGTTAAATTTTCCAATTTTGACCCGATTTAGATTCAATTTTGATCCGGTTTAGATCTAATTTTGACTCGGTTTAGGGTCAATTTTGACTAGAATTTGGATCCAAATTTGACCCGCTTTAGCCTCAATTTTGACCCGGTTTAGACTCAAATTTGACCATAATTTGGGTCCAATTTTGATTTTCATCTAGTTAAAAACTCGAATTAATATAAAATTCAACAAAATTAAACCGAAATTTAAATAAAAACCGATTATTATCTGTTTGGTCGATTTTAATCCAAAATTGGTATAATTTTGACTCTAATTGGGTATAATTTTGACCTAATTTTGATTTTCATCCAATTAAAATCTTATCAATATGAAATTCAACAAAATTACACTGAAATTTAAATAAAACTCGATTCTTATCTGTTTGGTCGATTTTAATCCAAAATTGGTATAATTTTGACTCGAATTGGGTACAATTTTGAACCAATTTTTAATTCCGTCCAATGAAAACCTGAATCAATATGTAATTCAACAAAATTAAAACGAAATTTAAATAAAATTTGATTTTTATCGGTTTGTTCTAATTTTAATCCGGAATTGGTATAATTTTGACTCGAATTGGATACAATTTTGACCCAATTTTGATTTTCATCCAATTAAAACCCGAATCAATATGAAAATCAACAAAATTAAACAAAAAATTAAACAAAACCCAATTTTTATCGATTTGTTTGATTTTTAACTAGAAATTGGTATAATTTTGACTCCGATTGAGTGCAATTTTAACCAAATTTTGATGCAAATTTGAGTGATTCGGGTTTTAATCAATTGAAAATCAAAATCGGATCAGTATTGTGTGCAATTTGGTATAAATTTGATTCGATTTTGATTTTCATTCAATTAAAAATTGAATAACTCAAAATTATAACGAAATTCGAGTCATATTGGGTCAAATTTAGGTCAAATCTGAATAAAAGGAAAAGAATTTATTTTTGTTTAAATTTCGGTTTAGTTCGGTTCAAAATTCAAATTGCTTTGGATTAAATCGAGTGAAAATTAAAATTGGGTGCAATTTTGATTGCAATTAAAATTGGATCCAACTTTTGGTTAAAATTGATCTTAAATCGGATCAAAATTGGTTTCAAATTATGGTCAAAATTAAGTATAAATCATGTCAAAATTGGACCTAAATTCTGGTTTAAATTGAATCTAAACCGGGTCAAAATTGGTTTCAAATTCTAGTTGAAATTGAGTTTAAACTAGATCAAATTTGGCTTCAAATTATAGTCAAAATTAAAAATAAATTCGATCAAATTGGACCTAAATTCTGGTTTAAATTGATTCTAAACTGGATCAAATTTAGTTCAAATTCCGGTTGAAATTAAACTTAAACCGGGTCAAAACTTAGACTAAACCGAGTCAAAATTACACTATATTGAATCAAAATTGAACATAAATCGGGTCAAGTTAATTCTAGATCGAGTAGAAATTGGGTTGAAAATCGGGTTAAAATTGATGGTTTTTTAGGTTTTGAAGTTAAATTGAGAGATTTAATATAACTAGGTAATATCTCGCGCGATGCGCGGATGTTTATATTTATTTTTACAACATGATACTTATATTTAGATTAAAATTTTATCGTTATACAAAATGTAATTTGAATATTATATTGCATATAATAGTAATAGATAATAAATAAAATAAAAAACTTATATATAATCCATGAAATCAAATTAATAAATTTAAACAAATTTATCTATATATATATATATTTACATAAACATAAAACTATATATAATATAGTTTTATATATATATATATATATATACATCGCAAAATGGAACGATGGGTGAATCGCTAGATCAAATCCATCATAACTCCAACCATGAGATAAGACAAATCATTAGCAATAAAAAGGAAAAAAGACATACTCGTAACATACATTATACATCTTATAGTGAAAGAGTTGTAACGTACATCGTATATCTCAGTAAAATAGTTGGTTAAGTTGAAGATCTGTTGAAGAACAAGTGTTGATTTTATAGTCTTGGATGATAATGTTGGTTGATGCAGTGACATGGATTCCGTAAGTATTGATGCTAGTACCCAGTTGTAGAATGTGAAGTCCAACGTTGGTTGATGCAGGACTGTCTCCTGCAGCTGACACCAAAAATTTGGAAATGCGAACGCCCTTTGACCGCGCAATGATAAAAATTCATCTACTGACTGTTCTGGATCGTCAGGACTCTCACATTTATAGCTGAACTCAAATCTATCGTTAACGCCTATATGTAAAAAGAGCTAATAAGAACATAGAATGGGTCGAAAACGGGCTAGATACAAAATAGATACATATAAATGGAGAATGATCCTCACCGAAGGAGCTCCTCTGCAATGCTACATGATAAACTTTCCTGCTTTTTTTTGAGCGACGACTGACTTTTATTGTGATACCAAATCCAACAGATCGAGCATATTCTTTATAGAAATGGTAAGCAACCTTTTTCGACTCAAATTCTAAACATTTCTGGGTTCTTGAAGGATACCTCCGGTGACAGCATCGACAGTTGCAAACTGCTCTTGACTACCACCAATGTTGCCACTCGTGCTCGGCTCACAGAACACATCTAAATTACCATTTCTAGTTGGAAGATCTATGTCAACGTCCTGAACATCCATTCCATCCAAACTATCAACACCATCAACATTCACATTTGTAACCTTGTCCAAGTTCTGTTCAGGCGAAGGAATTTCGAGATCTATCTCCATAGCAAATTATGGAATCTATCTCATCAAGGACACGTGTTCCTGATAAACCCTGAAACTCAAATGAAGAATGATTAAATGGTACCAAAACCCAGAAGACAATGTCCCATCAAACCTGTATCATAGTTAATCTTGCACCGATACCACACAAAACATCTAAAACCTTGAACAGTCCTAACCTAAGATGCTTAATTAGACCAACTTTGAAATTCCTCTGAGGCTTCGATTTGAAGAGTCGGCATGAGGAAAAACGAATCCATAAGAAAATCCTTGATTCTGTCCACCTTTGTAGACAACCGTAAGAGGGCACAACCACCACCCACTACCACTCCTTCTTTAATTGCTGACTAAAAATTTAGAGATTTAGGGTTCTACCTTAGTTGATTTTAGAGGAAGTCAATTACTACCTTAGTTGCATTCAGGGCATCTTCCATCTTTAGTTGTTTATCCTTCATCTCCACTGCTGTTTGTGCACCAACCTATAATCGAACCCTCTTGAAATCAGTTCATCATGGATCTTCTTCTGGAAATATTGTATAAGTTTCAGGATTCACCTGTATTATAGCAATTCCACCGGATAATCTGGCAACTCTTTCATTCAAGATCTTCTTCTGAAAATTCTCCTCAGTGTTCTGCATACTGATAAACACTTACATTGGTATTTATAGAGACTACAATCGTTATCCATTCGCAAGCGAACTAAACTAATATCAGGTTTCATTTGTCTTACATTTCCTATCAAGCGGGCTTTGCCTAAGCTAAAAAATGAACAAATTAAATGTCAGAGATTGATTGACCTGGATGAGCTTTTTAATCTAAGATACCCTTTTGTCCACTACTCCTTTGTTTCTCCCATCTGTGACAATTAGTGTTGAATCCTTAGTTATTGCAATCCTTGTTGATGTTCCTAATACTTCTTTTCCAGCTTTCTCTAAGCTCATGCCCATTTCATCTCTGATCATAGTAGCTACACATAGATGTACAAAGATCGTTAAAAAACACATCAATGCAAGTTTTATTGATGAAAAAACTCGGTATGTAATAGTAATCTATCACCCGTGATGAAGATAAAATCTACAACCTCCAGTTAAGATTGCGAGATCATCCAAACAGTGGCTCTTGCGCTCACCAAAGGCAGGAGCCTTAATAGCTGCCACCTTGAAGTTGCCTTTTAGTTTGTTCCTAATCATTGGAGCAAGAGCCTCTTGCTCGATGTCCTCAGCAACTATCAGAATAGGGAAGTCCTCTTTAACAGCAGAATCCAATATCTCGAACATCTCCTTTGGATTTGTGATCTTTCTGTCGACCAAGAGTAACTACAAGGAAATAATTTGATACAGTCTAGTTATGGCTTGTCCAACATGGCAAAGAAAATGGAAGGTTTTGGTTCAGACCTTGCAATCATGGAATTCGGCTTCCATCTTCCTACGACCAGTGACAAAATAAGATGATAAATACCCACGATTGAACTGCATTCCTTCAACAATCTGAAGACTGTTCTCAAAGGATTTTCCTTTCCCAATTGTCACCACACCAGTCCTCCCCACTTTCTGAAGAGCATTTGCAATCATGTTTCCCACTTCATAATCATTCCCCGCACTCACT
>CM071870.1:4228730-4265912 GCA_036759665.1 Gynandropsis gynandra
TGATTTCTATCACCATAGAAACTTATCACATACATGTTGTTCCTTTCGGATCACTGTAGTCCGAGTAGTGATCCTACGAACAAGAACAATTCAGATTAAATCATACCAAAAACTTGACTCTCTTTATTATGATCTCTATCATAATGTCAAGTTTCAGATTTAATCTTGGACTCTATCATACACTTAGGAAAATTCATCAAATGAAAATAATGCCATATATTATTAAAATGAAATCAGTGTCTAAATTACAACTCGCTACATGTCTATAAAGTAATGCCAGCTAGTCATCTCTCTCAATCCGATCCTCAGCTTATGCTTGTCAAAATCCTTTGACCCAAGCGCTTTCGTGAGCGGATCTGCTGCATTTTCCTTTCCATCCACCTTTTGGATTGCACGTCCTCACGCGTTATGATCTCTCGTATCAGGTGAAACTTCCGCAGAACATGTTTCGATTTCTTATGAGACCTTGGTTCCTTCGCCTGAGCAATAGCTCCGTGTTATCACACAATAAAGGAACAACTTCCTTTATCGAAGGTACCACACCAAGTTCATCTATGAACTTTCTCATCCAAATCGCCTCTTTAGCTACTTCGCAAGTCGCTATATATTCTGCTTCAGTCACCGAATCGGCTACAGTAGCCTGTTTGGAACTCTTCCAACTTACTGTGCCTCCATTCAGACAAAACACATAGCCTGAAATGGACCGACTGTCATCCTTGTCTGTCGAGAAACTCGCATCAGTAAATTCTTCTAACTCCAAGTTAGAACCACCATAAATGAGGAACTGGTCCTTAGTCCTTCTCAAGTACTTAAGGATGTTTTTAACAACCTTCTAGTATTCCTCACCAGGATCTGCCTGATATCTACTCACTACACTTAGTGAGTAGGCTACGTCAGGCCTAGTACACGTCATGGAGTACATGATGGCTCCCACTGTGCTAGCGTAGGGAAGCCGAATCATGCATTCTCTTTCTTCCGGGGTCTTAGGACAATCCTCCCTAGAAAGAGAAATTCCAGTGCCTATCGGTAGATAACCCTTCTTGGAACTTTCCATGTTGTATCGTCTCACGATATTGTCAATGTACTGGGATTGTGGCAATCCAAACAACCTCTTTGATCTATCCCTATAGATCTTTATTCCCAAAATATAGGCTGTTTCTCCTAGATCCTGCATGGAGAACTGATCAGACAACCATGACTTCGTCTTTTGCAACACCGGAATGTCATTCCCCATGAGCAAAATGTCATCCACATAAAGTACAAGGAAGACAACTGTGCTCCCACTAAACTTCTTGTACACACAAGGCTCTTCATCGCATCTAACAAAGTTGAACTCTTCAACTGACTTGTTAAAGCGAATGTTCCAGCTTCGGGAAGCTTGCTTGAGTCCATAAATGGCCCTCTGAAGCTTGCATACCATATGACCATGAGTCGGCAACGTGAAATCCTCAGGTTAAGTCATGAAAACCCCTTCCTGGAGCTCTCCATTATGGAAAGTTGTTTTCACGTCCATCTATCAAATCTCATAGTCATAGTACGCCGGTATCGTAAGTAGAATCTAATAGATTTGAGCATTGCCACAAGGGAGAACGTTTCTTCATAGTCAACCCTTTCTCGTTGACTATACCCCTTGGCAACTAGATGAGCTTTATAGGTCTCTACCTTTCCGTCTGCTCCAATCTTCTTCTTGTAAACCCATTTACAGCCAATCGGTCTAGAAGCCTGTGAAGAATCAACCAAAGTCCATACTTTATTGATCTTCATAGACTCCATCTCGGATTCCATGGCTTTCCACTATTTCTCAGAATCTGGGCCTTGTATAGCCTCTTGAAAAGTCAACGGGTCGTCATCTCTATGACCGACCACGTCCTTTTGCACCATCAGATTAAATCTATCAAGTGCACGTCGAGAACGTGTTTACCTTCTCAAGAAAGCCTGTGTAGCAGGTTCAACCTGCACTGGGATACCTTGTTGGACTTATTCCTGAACAGGTTTCTGAACTTGTTCCTGAACGGGCACCGTCACTTCAACATTTGAAGATGATGCACCAGAACCTAACAACATATCTCCCAACCAAGATCGCTCATTTGACATCTCATGTCCATGAGCTTGTGTTGGTTCGTCGGATTCTTGAATCTCGTCAAGAACTACTTCTCCACATGAATTCATTCCTCAAGGAATTCCCTTTTAAGAAAGGTTGTCGTTCTGGCCACAAACACTTTGTGCTCAGACGGGTGGTAGAAATAATATTTCATAGTTTCCTTAGGATAACCTATGAACCTACACTTGTCAGACATAGCATCTAGCTTGTCTGGCTGAAGTCTCTTAACGAAGGCTGGACAACCCCAAACCTTGATGTGTCTCAGGTTAGGTTTCCATCCCTTCCATATCTCATATGGAGTCTTAGAGACTGCTTTAGTGGGAACCTTGTTTAATATGTAAACAGCTGCTTCTAAAGCATAAACCCACAAGTTTATTGGAAGATCTGTGAACCCCATCATGGATCAGACCATATCTAATAAAGTCCGATTTCTCCTTTCGGACACACCATTATGTTGTGGTGTTCTAGGAGAACTCCACTGAGATAAAATCTCATTTTACCTTAGATAATCGATAAATTCATGACTAAGATATTCACCACCCGGTCAGATCTCAACACCTTGATACTCTTTCCGGTATGTTTCTCCACTTCACTACGAAATCTCTTGAATATTTTAAAAGACTCGGACTTGTATTTCACCAAGAACACAAATCCATATCTCGACATATCATCAGTGAATGTAATGAAATATGAATATCCATCCCTGGCTTGAACTCTCATAGGTCCACATACATCGGTATGTATGAGTCCTAGGAGTTTTGTAGCTATCTCTCCGATTCCACTAAATAGAGATTTGGTCATCTTATCAGTGAGACATGACTCATAAGTTGCATAAGATTCATAATCGAAATGACTCAGAAGACCATCTTTATGCAACCTGTTTATCCTCTTCTCACCGATGTGACCAAGTCTACAATGCCAAAGGTATGTCTGTCTTTGACAATCATCTACCTTTTTCTTATGGCCCGAAATATGCATGTTAATTGGTTCTACATTAATATTAGGAAAGACATAAATTCCTTGTTTCAAGTAACCATTCACACATACACCATGATATATAGAGCAAATGTTACTACTGAAAATTGTTCGAAATCCACGTCTATCGAGCATAGAAATAGAAATAACGTTCGAAACAAATTTAGGAACATAGTAACAGTCTTCTAACAACAAAGTCTTGCCCGTAGGCATTACAAGAAAAATCGATCCTACAGCTAGAGCAACAACACTTGCACCGTTTCCAACCTTCAGATTGAATTCTCCCTTCTTGAACCTCCTACTGATCCTCAGTCCCTGTAACATATTGCAGACGTTAAAACTGCTACCAATATCCAATACATATCTAGATGAATCAATAGTGGTTAAGGAAATCATGAAAATATTTTCCATGAATGTCTTACCTTGTTTCTTGCCATTGAGAGACTGCAGGTATTCCTTGCAGTTCATCTTCCAATGCCTTTTCTTCTTGCAGAAGAAACACTCGGCTTTCTGATTGGTCGGCCTTGGTGGCACCGCCCTTTGCCTTGGTTACACCAGTCTTAGGTGCGCTCTACCTGGTCTTGGGCCTCTTCTTGCCCTTCCTCTTCTGATAAGAGGACTGCCCAACCATTAGCACAGATCTCGATACCCTCTTTCCAATGGACATTTGTTTCTCATACTCCGTGAGCATGTTGTGCATCTCATGCAACTCAACGTCCAGCTTGTTCATGTTGTAGTTGACCACTAATGGGGAGAAGGACTCCGGAAGTGAGTGCAAGATCATCTCCTGTTGCATCTCCTTGCAGAAGGTGCACCACACCTTCTCAAGCTGTTCTATCAGACTGGTCATCCGTAGAACATGGGGTCCCACAGGAGAGCCCTCACTTAGAGCGGACTTGAACAACGTCCCTGACAGCTTAGACCTTGCTATCCGACTCTACTTATCGAACATCTTCTTAAGATGCTCCATGATCTGTTTAGCATCCATATGATCGTGTTGTTTGTGGAGTTCACCACTCATTAACGCCAGGATGAGACACTTCACAGTGATACACTTTTCCTCGTACTTAGTGTATTCACTGAAAGCCTCGTCATTCGCTGGATTTGGCACTTGAGGAGCCGGTTTGTCGATCACATTGATCAGCTTCTCATGTGTCAACACAAGGCGCAATTTGCGTTGCCATTCGTCGAAGTTCTCACCAACCAGCTTGTTGGTCTCGAGGATTGGACGCAAGTTGAACTGAGACATTCTCAGGAGATCTGAAAATGAAAGGAAAATTTACAGCATAGAGTTAGACATCGTATATATCATCAAGATATGGACTTCATCTAAATGATATATTCGCTAGTCAATATTACAATAACATTAGAAATCTTATTTCCAATTAGCATCAATCTATAACTATATGTCTGAGCCCCTTGGTAGTCAAGTTGTTTCCCAAACATATAAAATAGATTCTTTATAAATTTTATTCCCATAAAATTTATAGTGAATTTACTTCGACTCTATATCACATAGTCACCTGGTAGTCAGGTCGTTCCTATCGATAGAGTTGAGTTCATCCTTCAGCTCATGGTCGGATAACAATTAAATTTATGTCCCCCGGGTAGTTCAGGCGTTTACAAAAACTAATTGTTCCCTCCCACTAGACATCTGATGTCATAGACGTATGAATCGAATTCTTGAACTACATGCCTCTTGGTAGTCAGGCCGTACCATGTAAACGAGAATCTATTCAAAACGTCTACGATAAAGGAAAAGCCTAACGATAAACAATTTATCGTTTAAGAACTCAATGATTAATTTTTAAATTAAAATTCTTTAATTTTAATTTAAATTAAATTTTTTATTATTTTTTCCGTACGTGTGGGTTACGCGTGCCCGTCTCAATAATTCTGATTTTACGTATGGACAATTCCTCAATATCTTGTTCATTCGCAACAAAATATTTTCTTCGTGCGGTGGTAAAAAAAAATATATGAATATTACGGAGGGTGTGAGGACATTTGTGAGAGAAGAGGGTTCATACAAGCCATACGAGTGAAACACAAAAATCATTTAAATTTCATTTTCATGTTTGCACAGATCATAAGAAGGAGATGAATTAGCTCATGAAATTTATTCATTGATTCCTGAGCATATCAACACACTACTTCTGAATGCTCTCCAGCAGAGTCGATGGTGGAGCTATGTATAAAACCATATATTTTTTTCTAGAGCAATACTATCAGTATCGGTTTAGAACGATAACTTTTCCACATTCACTTTTTGAATCAGAAAACATCAGAAATGAGTCGCGATTTCCTTGAGACAAGGCTTTTAAGAAAGACAAACACCACAAACAGCCAATCTGCAAGTTCCAGAAATTTACCTCGAGGAATGTCACATATGTTGGGTTGATTTGGGGTGTGAAAGCGTGTTCTATCAACCCGAATATGAGATCTAGTCATGTTTAATGATTGGTTTTTCAGGGTTTCAACGACAAACATATTTGGAAACAATTTCGTAATACCTTTTGCGTTGAACGTGTGATCGTCAGATGCAAGACTTGATAGCGCAAGCCCTCTACGCGTATCCACGCCGAGATCGGATCTGCTTTCAATGTTTGATGCGGGATTCGAGAAAAATGAAAAGTGTTTTCGTTCTTCATTTTCTTTTGACGGCTATTAGGGTTTAGATTCTACGTTTGTGTAATCTGATAACGAAAACCTATTCGTTTCTTAAATAATTATTAAACTTTTTAATAATTATAATTTAAACCTTCGACTATTGAAATATTACATAATAAGCATAATACTTTCAGTAACTTTAGTTAAAGAGAATAAAAAAAAAACTAAATTTGTTAAATCATTAATAAGTGGAATATTAAATATTTTGTGTCATTTTTAATATTTCCAAAACAAATTCTTAATTGTTCTAAATGCAATAATTATAATATGGTATAAATTTATAAATAATTAATTTGATAAATTATATGAATTTAATAATTTTAAATGTTTTAAACGCAAATTATAATAAGGAGTTAGATGGATTTTATCCGAATAAGTTAATAAAATTAATTGGACATAATTTGACAGAATATTTGATAATTAATAATACATAATAAACATTGTATAACTACAAGCAATTGTAAATAGAACGTTTCTAAATCATATTAAAAAATACAACACAAACAAAATGAAAGAAAAAAAGTTTCTTAGAGAAAAAGAGAACAAGTTCTCTGCGCATTGTGACACAGGTAGAGATGACGACAATGTTTGGATTTGGTGTGATATACTCGTGTACGACCCCATAATTCTTTAATAAAATATTTTAATGTAAATTTGTTTATAAATCCGAAAAAAAGTCTTATAAAAGGTTACTTATTAACAAATTTACATTTTCAATGAAAATTTTGGAGAAAAAAACATTTTCAGACGAAATAATATAGTGTATAAACTTAGTATTTACACAAGACAATATCAAATGAAACATAAAACTGTAAGAACTCTTCAAGAGAATGCAATTTTAATTGGAGGAAAAAATTATCTTATTCAAGAAAAGATTCTAGGCTATGTAGCCTTACAAACACAAAACAGAAAAGGTCAAAAAATAAGCAACTAAGAAAGACCATTTCTAACTAAGATTCCACAAAATCTGAGATTATTAAGTTGATTTGACCAATTCCTAACAATTCCTCCCTTAAACTGAATGTTGTAAGCATTTAGTTTAAATCGTTTTCTGAATAAACTCCCAGCATTGCACGCATCTTCAAAAAATCATCCACCTTGAGGGGCTTTGTTATCACATCAGCTAGTTGTTAGTGTTGCAATGAACCAGCTTTACGGTACCTGCTTGTATAAGTTCTCGAAGAAAATGAAAACGAACATCTATATGTTTGCTTCAACCATGCACTACCGGATTCTTCGACAGCTTGATTGTAGAGCTATTATCGCAATGGATAGTTACTGTCTCAGGCTGATTCTGATCCAAACTCCTTAGCATTCTTTTTAACCAAATAGCCTGACAAGAACAAGTTGCTACAACAATAAATTCAGCTTTTGTAGTAGCTAGGCTCACAATCGGTTGTTTCTTCGAAATCCATGATATAGCTTCCAGACTTAGCAGAAAAACATATCCCGAAGTACTTTTCCGATCATCCAAATCACCGGCGTAATCGCTGTCTGTGTATGCAATGAGCCCATCACTTCCTTCCTTCTTGTAGAAAATTCCATAATCTATTGTTTCTTGCAAGTACCTCATCACTCTCTTAACTAATGTTGAATGAAGCTCAATAGAATTTTCTAAGTATCTGCTCAAAATACTCGATGCAAACATCACATCTAGACGAGTTGTAGTAAGATACATAAGACATCCCACCATTTGTTTGAAGGTAATTTTGTCAACCTTAGCTCCTCTTTCATCCTTAAAAATCTTGAAACCTGGAGCTATTGGAGTTTGGACAGATTTGCTTTGATGCATTCCAAAACGCTGCAATATCTCCTGAGCATAATTTCTTTGGCCAATGAAAATTCCATCAGACTTCTATAAGACTTCAAGACCAAAGAAATACTTCATTTTTCCAAGATTAGTCATATCAAACTCCTGCATCATCGAATTCTTAAACTTCGTAAACATTAACTCATCATTTCCTGTGAAAAGGAGATCATCCACATATAAGCTTACGATTAGCATGTTACCCTCCTTGTTGACCTTAACGAAAAGAGTATGTTCGTAATTACATTTTTGAAATCTTTCTTTTATAAATTATGCTTTGATGCGGCTGTACCAAGTACGTGGAGCTTGTTTAAGCCCGTAAAGAGCTTTCTTTAACTTGTACACTTTCTTCTCCTTTCCCTTCTAAATATAGCCACAAGGTTGTTCAGCGAAAACATCTTCAACCAGCTCTCCGTATAAGAAGGCAGACTTCACGTCTAATTGATGAATAGACCATCATCTTTCTGCAGCAGTCACCAGTCAAACCGTCTCCATGCGAGCTATGGGTGCAAACACTTCTGTTTAATCTATCCCATATTGTTGTGCATACCCTTTGAAAACCAACCTTGCCTTAAGCTTATCAACTTCCCCCTTTTCATTAACTTTGGTCTTGTAAACCCATTTCACTCAAACTGTTTTAACTCCTTCAGGCCGATCAATCAATTCCCATGTATCATTTTTCTCAATAGCTTCGATCTCAACATCCATGGCTTTTTCCACTCATCGCTTTTATAGCTTCTTCATAATCTAGAGGATTAACAATATAGGTATACATTTCAAGAAAAGTTACATCTTCATCAAATAATCCTTCACCTGATAGATAGTCTTCCAACCAAATTGATTGCTTCCTACTCCTTCTTTCTACACGGTCAAGAGAAGTCTCATGATTTGTGGCAGGAGACTCTTCTGGTTGTGCATCAACAACATCATTTTCTTCAGAAGATTCTTCATTCACACCCTTTTCATCACCATCCTATTCTAGCTCGTAGAACATTGTTGATTCATGTTGCTTGTCCCATTCCCACTCTTCACTTTGTTCAAAGACTACATCTTTGCTAATTATGATCCTTTGTGAGATGGGATCATAGAGCATGTATGCTTTAGATCCTTCGCTAATTCCAAGTAAAACACGCCGTAAACTCTTCTCATCTAGTTTGGTTCTCAAACTATTGGGTACATGCGCATAGGAGACACAACCAAAAATTCTGAAATGTCGGACCGATGGCTTGATTCCACTCCATGCTTCTTCAGGTGTTTTGTCCTTCACAGCCAACGTTTGACTGCGATTTAAAACGTGCACAGCCCACATTAGTGCTTCTGGCCAAAACGTTTTGGGTACTTTCTTTTCATATAATATGTTGCGAACCAGATTCATTATGGTTCGTTTTTTCGTTCAACGACACCATTTTGTTGAGGCAAATATGCAGCTGTCAATTGCCTTTAGACTCCATACTCATTGCAAAAATTGCTGAATTCTCGAGATGTAAACTCTCCACCACAATCTGTACGCAACCCTTTGAGAGACATATTTGTTTCTTTCTCGACATGTGTTTTAAAGCTCTTAAACATGGTGAAAGCCTCTGATTTTTCTGCCAGAAAATAAACCCATGTTTTTCGCCTAAAATCATCAATAAAAGTAATCAGATATCTTTTCTTGTTGTTTGAGGCTGGCCGAGTCGGTCCACAAATATCAGCGTGAACGAGCTGCAGGATCTATGATGCTCTCTACGAACTCCTTATTGGAAATGAGTCTCGACATTGTTTTCCCACAAGACAATCTTTACAAAGCTTCGAGGACTGTTTAAGCTACGATAACCCTTCCACCATTCTTTTTTGTTACAATGTTTGTAAACCTTTAGGCCAAACCTGCAATGCCACAGCTGTGTTACATCCTCTGTGACAATGTTAAAGCAAGTGGGTGCAATAGGCAGAGTGATGGCATGCAAGATAAACATTCGATTTGCAGACATACTAGCTTTCATGATCAAGTCTTTGTCAGGTTGATATATTTTGCATTGCCCTTGTTGAAATAAAATGCTTAGCCTATTCTCTAGCAATTGTCCGAGGCTAAGCAAATTATTCTTCAGTTCTGGAACATAAAAGACTCCTGAGATAATGCTAACATCTCCATTAAAGTCCAGCCTGATGTTGCCTTTCCCTTTGACAACCATGGATGAATCATTTCCGAGTTTCACCGAATCTGAGAATTTTTCATCCAAGTGTGAAAAATACTCTATTTTTCCACACATGTGATTACTGCACCTTGAGTCGAGAAACCACATGTCTGATTTATTTTGGTTCTTGTCTTCAATATAAGCCATCAACAACATGTATTTTTCACTTTCTCCTTGATTCTCTGCAAAATTTACCACTCCTTTCTTGCATTCCCACTGAAAAATGACCAAGCTTGTGGCAAGAAAAACACTCCACTGTTGCTTTGTCAAAACTCTGTCTAATTCTTCCACGACCTCTACCTCCAAAGAAAACACGCCCTCTTCCTCGTACACAAACAAACTACTTTGTAGTTCATCATTGACAACATTCTTGTATCCTTTGACTCTTCAATGGAACACACAACATAATTGAATTTAGGTGTCATTGACCTCAAAATCTTTTCCACAACAGCAACATCTTTCAAACTTCACCATTTGCTTTCATCTTATTGGTGATGACAAGAACACGAGAAATGTACTCGTTCATAGATTCTCCTTCCTTCATGTGAGAAATTTCATACTCCTTTCTCAAAGCTTGTAGATGAGCACGCTTCACTCGTGTTGTTCCTTGATACTTCTGCTGCATGAAAGCCCAAATACTCTTTGATGTATCTTTGTTAATGATTCATCTCCCAGATAGTAGGGGTGGACAAATAGTGAATATCCGTAAATATTCGACTATTCGTATTCGTATTCGTCGAATATTCGATTTTACTATTCGTATTCGTAAATACGGATATTCGTAAATTCGAATGTTCGCAAATATTCGGATATTCGTCGGATATCTGTACCCGTAATAAAATCAATTTTTTTTTAAAAATAATAAAAAAATTCTGAATAATTTACATTTTAGTCCTTAAAACTTTTATAATTTACATTTTAGTCTTTAAATTTTAAATATAATAACTATTTCTTTATATATTTTATATCTGATCTGAAAATCAATTATAATAATGTTTTTTATTTATAATTTGATCCTTAAATTAATTTATTATATATATATATATATATATTAAATCAATTATATATTTAGTACTTACGGATACGAATACTTACGAATAATTGATTATACTATTTGTATTTGTATTTGTATTTGTCGAATATCTAAATCCTGATATTTGTATTTGTATTTGTTCCTACGGATATTTGCTTTTTCGGTCGAATACGGTTCGAATACGAATCGGATACGAATACTTCGGATATTTTGTCCACCCCTACGAGATAGTACGATCTATTGCCTGAAACAAATAGTTCTTCGCTTTGAGATCCTTTAGCTTTTGCTCTTCATAAGTTTTCTTTTGTGCCTCACTCAAAGTTGTTCTTTCTGCTACCACGGAAACCCCATTTTCGACCACAACCCAGTACTCCTTTGATCGGAGAAAATTCTCCATAAGCATCGCCCAATGATTGTAGTGATCGTCAAACCTCGGCACCGCTGGTTAGACGAAAGCACTATCTGACGCCATTTCTTTGCATGAAAACCTTTAGAAGACTGCTGCTTCTATCAAACCTCGTAGCCTCTTGCGAGCGATTCTTCCTGGGTCGATGCCCGAGCGGTTAATGGGGACGGACTGTAAATTCGTTGGCAATATGTCTACGCTGGTTCAAATCCAGCTCGGCCCAATAATTCAAGCAGTCGACGTCGTGTGTCACTCTGGATTCGGCCCTTGGTCAGCGTCGAGGCGGCGAGGTGCATTTTTTTGATACCAAATGTAAGAGTTGTTTCAGTTGAAAGACATTTTAATCGGAGGGAAAACTTACGTTATTCAAAAAAGGATTCTGGGCTATATAGTTTTACAAACACAAATCAGAAAGACCGAAAAATAAGCAACTAAGAAAGACCATTTCTAATTAAAAATACACAAAATCTGAGATTATTAAACTGACTTGGTCAATTCCTAACAAAAACAAAACTAATTATGAAATAAACTATAAACAAATGAAATTCAATAGAAAAAACAATATTACAATTTGTGACATTGGCATATGAAAAGTATTTGGTGGCGGAGGTTAGATTGGACTACCTATCACATTAAAACATACTTTTTTAATGAAACATTCGAAAAAAAATACAGATAAATATGTTTAAAAGGTAACAAAATTAGAATATGTGATCTATTACAAAAAATATCTATACGTATCTGAATACGTAAAAAAATATTCGAGATAAAAATTTAAAATAATCTACAGAACGAACAGTTAAAACATTTTCTGAGATTACACCGGTGATCAAAGGGTATTGGAGCTTTACACAATTTACAATTCTGGCTTCAGAGCGAGTAAAAACTGTTGAACTGAATTCAAGGGATGAGAACAAAACAATAACGTTTCAACACAGGCAAGTGACAAATACCCTTCGGCTTTGGTCAACATCATAATTAACAAAATTAAAATTGATGATTAACCACTTCAAAATTATAGGTGAAATCTGGAGATTAAATCGGATTTTGTTTTAATTATCTTAACTGTTAGGTGCATATGTGTGAAGTGAATCACTCACTACTTTATAATCATCTACATAATTCAAACAAAAAGGAAACAAAACAAGAGTGATGAACTGTGAATCTATTACACGAATTGGGCAAATTCAAAAACCCATCTTCAAGAATTGTCTGTGTTTGATAATTATATTACGATGCTTCAGAATCACACTTTATGGTTTTGAGGCCAAACAAGTTCTTCAGCAAGTCGGCAGTATTGGGCGGGAGCTTCACAGGCCGTGGAGCCATGAAGTTAACAATCTTCTCATGAACATTGTACCTGTGTATATATATCATTGTTGCTCATAAGGTTTACAGGACCATCAATCACGATTCACCCTAGTAACTGATAAGGAAATTTACCTGATCTTCCGGCTCTTTGAGGCCCTCCGATCGACTACTTTTCTCTTCTTCGTCTGAAATTTCTTCAGGGCGTAAAACGCGGTCTCTGCAACCCCGAGTAAACAGTCAGAACCCAATATTAGGACTTTTCTGAGACTGGGTATGTAGAGTAAGCACAACACATTCAGTCCATTCGACCTCGTGACTGAAGCATATGCTAGAGTTGTTAATCGATAAAACCAGCGTGTGTAAACTGTAAGCATTTATGTCTACGTGTGAGATATTTGTTCGCCATGAAAAAGGGTACATACCTGAGGATGCTGGGTCGATTGTCTCAAAGAATTCCTTCAGCAACTGCTGGTAGAATTCAGTATCTTCCAGAAGTTCAGGATCTCCATCATGGTGTGCTTCCTGTATCACAAAGTTATGTCAACAATGAGCATATAATGATATCCTCCTACAGAATGTTGTGATATCATGTGCATAACATTTAAGACATTTTGGTGCAATATACGCCAGGAGATTATGGTAAGAATTACGTAAGAAACCGAAAGACTTCAAAGAGATGAAGATTGCAAGAGTACCTCCTGGTTTGAATGTGCCTCTTCTCCAGGTACCTGTGCATTGAAGTCTAAAGATAAGTACAAAACTGAAGAGGAACTGATTTCACCCACCAAGACCAAACTCTTTGAGCCCAAACTTACAGTTCCAAAAATGGCAACGGTCGACCTTCTTTGTTGCATCTGCTTAATCATTCTACTTGGATCCCTCATGTAGGACGCAACCTGTTCACTAATGTTCTATTTTTGAAAAGGAAGAAATCAAGTGAGGCTCTTGTCATACTCCAATTAATAGCACAAAATTAGGTTTCAAATGTCTATACCTGATTGAAGGCATGGAGTTTTCCTTTAATAGCAGCGGCACCTGTAGTGACTTGTGATCTTCTCTGCCATTTGTCTACTGCCTTGTCCCGGAAAGAAGATATTCTAGAAAAAGATAGCAAATTTTTTTTAACCAGGAGACGTCAAATCCTTATAAGACTTCAAAGCCTATTGTTTAGAGAAAGACAGTATTCCAAATTCTCAACTAGTCACTGAATACTCCAATCATGTTTTATTATCGTACTTGGACAAAATATGGTCAATCTTAACCTTGTACAGCTTTATGTGCATATTCGTTCTTGAAGCAAGTGCTTAATTACCTCTTTTGCAAGCCAGATATCCGTGGCCAATCATCAGTGTCTTCAGTATCAGATTTATCGGAATTCAAATGATTTGCGGTAGCTGGTCATAGAAAGACAACATATCAAATGAGTAGAGTAATATCAACCTTCATTTACGCCGACAATCATTGAAAACAATGTTCTGTTTAATAAAAGAAAAAGAGCTTGATTATCTAACAGCCTACCGCATGAACTTCCAACCTGCTGATTGCATAAGATGATAAGAAAGTCATACCATCTACTTGCTGATCAATGGAGGGATTCTTCTCAAGCAAAGCCTGAAAATTAATGTGACAAATGATATAGATGTAACAGAGAGATGTCACGCTTAGATATCCAGCGATACAGTTAAAAATTCATAATATTCACAACACCATTTACTAAAAAATAACAAAAACGTTGATTTCTTCATCAAAGCCATACCTCCTGCAGCTCCAAGAGGGAATCTAAAGTCTTCTTAGATGAAGTAATTAAATTTGCATATGCTGTAGAGACATTTTCGTCCATCGAACAAAAAGATAACTTGACAGGCTCCTGGAAAGCATTTCTTCCAATCATCAGTATGTTGAAACAAGCACAGATAAAGAGAAAGGGGAAAGGAGAAAAGTTTACCTGTGGCAATCTATTTGAACTTGCAAATGCTTTCTGCAGTAAGAATCTGAACTCCAGAGTTTTATCCCAGAGAGCCTTCACATGGATCACAAAGCACGTTAGAAATCCATTATAACATTTGACAGGAGTTAAAGAGCAGGTTGCTCACTAGACTAACTTAATTAAATGCATATATTTTCATGCATGAAATTCCTAAGATTACTTCTTGAAACTTAGAACAACATCATACCTTCTGGTTCTTCACCGCTTGACCTTTGACAGCATCTTCATCGTTGTTACGCTTTAGACTCTTCAGTATATTCCTAGTCCAAGAGCAACCATATCATACACAGAAAACACCAAGTAGTAGTCTTTAAGGGCGTCAAAGTTGGACGATTCGGTTCCCATCTTTAAAAATTAGATCACTAACACAATTAGCTGCATATCTTCCATTGATCAGTAATTCACACTTTAGAATAACAGATTCCACGTGCAAAAATAAATTTCTATCAGTCCCATCATATTCAACGCCTTAGCATATGTTACTGAACTAGTTTAAACAATATAGGCCTCAACGCAAAGAGAGAAAACAAGAATTTGAAGTCTTACTGTTCTTGTGATCGAAGATCCATATACTCTTTCTCAAGTTCTTCCATCTCAGCATTTTTATGGTCATCATCATGTTCCTCGCCGCTTTCACTTTCTCTGTCATCATCTTCTTCATCTTCCTCGCTATCTCCATCATCATCTTCCCTACTTACTTCATTGTCTTCCTGGCTATCCCTTTCATCTTCTTCTTCAGTTACATAATCCTCTAATCCATCATCAGAGTCATAATCCTCACTTTCCACCTATATTAGGACCCTTGAGTTAATAAATTATGGACACAACTATCGATCTTAACCAAAAACAGGAATTTAACGTCACCTTAAGGGTTTCCGGTTCACTTATGTCTTCAGATTCGCACTGAGAAAGTCTTGCTTTCTTCGAACTCTTTGAAGAAGGCTTCATGTTCAGGACTCCTAATCCTACAACATAAAAAACAAAAGTCACTTTAAACAATTAAACCATAATCCTTGATATCCCAGAATCTCATCAATATGCCCTTTCTTAACCCCCGGAATATGTTATACTGAAACCAAAGCGAAGTATGTGAATAAGATATCAATTTAGTTTGATATGCATTCATACTGCGAAAATAACAGAGATATACTGAAACCAAAGCGAAGAGGAGGCGACGATATACACATACTGAAACAGATATATACACATACTGATACAGAGAGGCTTACAATGCTGAAACAAACAACTCCTGTGACGAACGGTAGGAGGAGGGGCGACGGACGGGTGTGAGTGAGAGAGAGGAAGCTGTTTAGGGTTTGGTTTTTAGGAGGCGCGTCGCGTGCGAGTGACAGAGAGAGGAAGCTAGGATTTGTTTTTCTTTTTTCTTTTTGGAAAAGAGCCTATTCCTCTTATTCATCCGATTCTCTCTTAAACTTTAAAAAATTCATCTTATTTCCCAATCCGTTAACTTTCTATTAATTTTTCTGTTAAATATTTTTAAAATAATCTATCCCCCAATTACAAAAAATTCTATATGATTTCTCTAATAGTAATATAATTTTAACATAACCATATTTCACCCAATTTTTACTCGATTTCACCGAATTTCAACTTGATTTAATCGAATTTTCACTCTATTTCCCTCAAATTTAACATGTTTTCACCCAATTTTTATTCGATTTCACCGAATTTCAACCTGTTTAACTGAATTTTCACTCTATTTCACTCAAATTTAACACGATTTCACCAAATTTTGACCCAATTTCACCCAAATTTTACTCGATTTCACCGAATTTTAATCCGATTTAACCGAATTTTAACTCTATTTCACTCATATTTAATCTGATTTCACATAATTTCACCAAAATTTTACTTGATTTCACGAATTTCAACCCAATCTAACCGAATTTTAACTCTATTTCACTCATACTTAATTCGGTTAAATCGGGTTAAATATGAGTGAAATAGAGTTAAAATTCGGTTAAATCGGGTTGAAATTCGGTAAATCGAGTAAAATTTGGGTAAAATTGGGTGAAAATTTGGAAAAATCGTGTTAAATTTGAGTGAAATCGAGTGAAAATTCGGTTAAACCGGGTTGAAATTCGGTGAAATCGAATAAAAATTAGGTGAAATTGGGTAAAAATTGGGTGAAACGTGTTAAATTTGAGTAAAATTTGGGTGAAATTGGGTGAAATCGTGTTAAATTTGAGTGAAATAGAGTGAAAATTTGGTTAAACCGAGTTGAAATCGGATTAAGTATGAGTAAAATAGAGTTAAAATTCGGTTAAATTGGGTTCGGTGAAATCGAGTAAAATTTGGGTGAAATTGGGTCAAAATTTGGTGAAATCGTGTTGGTTAAACCGAGTTGAAATCGGATTAAGTATGAGTAAAATAGAGTTAAAATTCGGTTAAATTGGGTTCGGTGAAATCGAGTAAAATTTGGGTGAAATTGGGTCAAAATTTGGTGAAATCGTGTTAAATTTGAGTGAAATAGAGTGAAAATTCAGTTAAACAGGTTGAAATTCGGTGAAATCGAATAAAAATTGGGTGAAAACATGTTAAATTTGAGGGAAATAGAGTAGACTGGAATTCATAGAGTTCGGGGGGAGGGGGGGAGGGGTTATAGGCTAGAAATCATATAGTTTGAGGGGGGATAGGCTATTTTAAAAATATTTAACAAAAAAATTAACAGAAAGTTAACGGAGGGGAGAATAAGATGAATTTTTAAAGTTCAGGAGGAATAGGATGAGTAATGATAGTTTAGGAGGGAATATGATGAGCAGGAAAGTTCAGGGGAATAGGATTAAAGTGGTAAAGTTCAGGGGGAATAGGCTGTTTTCCTTTTTTTTTTTTTGTTGGCTGGGTTCCCCGGGCCTACCCGAACCATTAGCTTTCTCCGAATCCATTTGGTTTCTGATGTTGACCCGATATGGTTTTTTACATATGGTTTTCTATATACCCGTAAGATTATGATTTAGATTATTCGGGTTGGGTCGGTTTGGGTTGATTCGGGTAATCCGAAATATCCACCTCTAATTATATTCACGCTTCGCATGGATATTTATATTAGGGTTGGACAAATAACGAATATTTGCGAATATCGGACTATTTGTATTTGTATTCAGCGAATATCCAAATTTAGTATTTGTATTTGTAAATTCAGATATTTGTAAATACTAATATTTGTAGAATATACGGATATTCGTCGGATATACGGATATTCGAATCTGAATCTAAATTTTTTTAAGTATAAAATATATATAAAAACATTTTAATAAAAAAACCAATAATCATGAAATATAATCTAAAACTAAAATTTCAAATTGCACAAGGATGCAAATATACATAATATAAATAATATGAAACATCAAATCTTCACATTCATTCCACATCAGTCATTTAAATTTAGTTCCGTGGATGATTCTATGAATATAGTCAATTCATCTAAAACAATGAAACAAATTGTTAGATTACACATTAAAATAAAATTCGCAAAAATGTTATATATTTAGTGAGTTCTGTATTTTTTTCATAAATTATAATGTCTCTATAACATTATCCAATCCATTTGGATTAGAATCAATTTTGAATATAAATCTTCAACAATATTAGTTATTTTCATTTGATATTTTAGTCCTCCAATCATAAATATATTATATATTTGTCTATATATATTTATATAATAAATGTTTAAATAAGATTAATAATGTTTTTTTATTTCCAATTTGATCATTAAAATCAATTTTGTTATCACTAAATTTTCTATTTATATTTACGAATACGAATAGTTGGGATAATTGAGTCTACTATTTGTATTTGTATTTTTATTTGTCGAATATCTGATTTCTAATATTTTTATTTTTGTCCGCGGATATTTGAATTTTCGGTTCGAATACGAATCGGATACGAATACTTCGAATATTTTGCCTAGCCCTAATTTATATACGAAAATTTTATTTTTATTTTTTGAATATATTTTATTGAAAACTTTTATGTAATGTATTATACACACATGAAATTATTTAAATTTAAATAAAACTTTGTCTAATTCATTTAATAGTATTTTTAAACAACTTGATAAATTTGTAATTTTTTTCATCAGATTGATTTATAATTTTGAACAAAATTTTTTTATATAAATATATAAAAATGAATATATATACCTATATATTTATACATATAAATTTTAATTAATTTTATTGTTTTGAGAAAATTCTATTATTTTTAAAATTTTTAGTTAATTTCAAAATTTTAAAATTTGTTTGATCTTTTATTGAATTTTTAATAATTATAATTTCTTGAATTGTTTAAAATTTTAAATTTTAATATATATATATATATATATCAATTTTGGTTTAAAAATTGTAATAATTTTATGTTTTTAATTATTTTTTTAATTTTTTAAGATAAATTAATAAATTAATTAGAACTTTAAACCTTTGTCGATTTTTAAAATTTTCTAATTAAATATAATTTTTTATTTGAAAAAATTACTAAATCAATTTTACGTCGAAATCTAAAACTAAAAAACAAACAAATAAAATTTATTTTTTTATGTGGCATTCTCTTTCCTCCTTCTTCCCATTCTTCTTCTTACTCCTTGCTGCCTACATGTGTCACCTCCGTTCTCTCCTCTTTTCTTCGTATTTTTCTTCTTTCATCTCGACCCGATCCTCGATTAAAAGATTATTCCCTCCGCGTTCATGGCTGGCTAAATGGAGTTCAGCATCTTCGGAGGCACACATCACGGTTGATGGTGAATGGCTATGATTTTAACACAATAAAAATCTATCCAACAGTTGGTTTGTAATGGAATGGTGTCGGTGAGGAGATCTGACTATTCAATATTAGAGGAAAAAAATAAAAACCAAACCAAACCGTCAAGAGGATGCTAAGCACGTCACCTAAAAAACCACAAGGACGCAATCGAATAGTGGGAGTGTCGGGTCAATTTAACTGCACCGAATACAACCTATTGAGCGTGGACCGCACACGTAACACCTCCAACAATCGAACGATAATAAATCTACCACACCATCAAATAAATACTATTCATGCCCGCGAGCCTTTTACTATATAGTATAGATTATGTAAGTTACATTTGGGACCCATCAATTTTTTTATCTCAACCTTTTCTTTTGTCTTGGTTCAATTTTTTTACCCTCTCTTAGAAATTTTATTTATTTATATTAATATTAAATATTAATATTATAAATATATGTCAAATGTTAATAGTATTATATAAAAAATAATTTTCTATAAACTATTTTTAAAAAATAATACGTTAATTTTTACAAAATATTAAAAATTTATAATGCTAAAATAGTCAAAATTATATTTTAAAATCTGTTAAAAAGTTAACAATAATATTATTGATAGTAAATATATATATATATATATATGATATAGATAGCTTAAAAATTTAATGTAATAATTAAATAATTTTATTATTAATAATTTTTTTTATTAAAATCTTTCCATTCCCTCCCTTGTACGCTTCTCTCTCTTTCTGTCGTCTTCCCCTATACGCTTCTTATTCTCTTACACTTCTCTCTCTTCTTCCCTCTATGCTACTCTCTCTCTCATAATCTTCTGCTTCTTCTTCTCCTATCACATAACGACGAAAAAAAATGAGACGGTAGCGAGGCGGATACGAGCTTGGATGAGAACAGGACGACGAGGAGACGAGAGTCTTAAACATGAAAAGTAAAAACAAACAGCTGGGTTGCCTCCCAGAAAGCGCTTATTTATATACATGATATATGATATACATGATATATGATATACATGATATATGATATACATGATATATGATATACATGATATATGATATACATGATATATGATATATGTATATGTATACCATATTATAAATAGATCCCATATATATATATCACTAATTAAGTTAGAAAATTTATCTAAAACCTTGAATATGAAAGAATGACGAGAGAATATGAAAAAATGATAAGAGTTTTAAAATTTGTAGGTTGTATATTGAAATGAATGGTTACATTGCTTATTTATAGGAAAATAAATATGATTGTTCAAGTTAAAAAATCATAAATTCAATATGACTTTTCATAAAAAAAAAAATCATAAATTTAATATAACCCTTCATAAAATAATCATAAATTCAATATGACTCTTTATAAAAGTTGTAGACATTCATAATTTTATATAATTATAAATTTATTATAATTATAATACTTCTCTTTGAATGTCTATCGAATGCCTTGTTAAAAAAAACTTATCTTGGAAAAATCCATTGGGATAAAAACCATGATGAGGAAAAAAATGTGCAACCATAAAAAATCATCATCGATTTGTCAACCTTTATTTGTTCATAAACTTCGAATGTGACGTATCTCGATGTTATATGAATATGTTTTCTCAATGTTGAAGTAGGGAGCACCTTTGTGAATAGATCAACTACATTTTCGTTTAATTGGATGTAATGAATATCAACTTTTTTCTTATTCTCAAGCTCTTGGGTATATGAGAAAATTTTGGAAGGATGTGTTTCGTTCTATAGCTTTTGATGTATCATTCTTTTGTTTGGGCGACACATGCTGCATTATCTTCATGTAATATTGTTGGATCGATTGTTAGCCGATAATCTACATGTTTCTTGTATATGTCGGGTTATAGCCCTGAGCCACACACATTCTCTAGTTGTTTCATGTAATGCAATGATTTCGGCGTGATTTAAAGATGTTGCAACTAGTGTTTGCTTCTGAGAACGCCATAATATCGTTGTACCTCTAATTGTGAAAATATATCCAGTTTGTGATCTGGCTTTATGAGGATCTGATAAATAGCATGCATCTGCAAAACCGATCAACTCATGTTTGGAATCTCTAGGATAAAATCATCCTAGATCAACCGTCCCTTGTAAATATCGAAAAATATACTTAATCCCTTTTCAATGACGACGTGTAGGGGAAGAACTATATCGTGAAAAAAAATTAGTAACAAATGCTATATCAAAACGAATGCAATTTGTTAGATACAAGACAACCACTATTGCAGTCATATAAGGTACTTATAGTCCAAGTATATCTTTATTTTATTCACAAGGACGAAACGAATCGTTTTTAAGATTTAAAGATATACATACCATTGGAGTGCTTAATGGGTTTACTTTATCCATGTTAAAGCGTTTTAATACTCTCTTTATATAATTCGATTGATGTACAAATATATCATTCTTTAGATACTCTATCGATAAACCAAGACAAAACTTTGTTTGTCCAAAATTACTCTTTCAGATAGTTTCGAGCATTTTTAATCTCATTTGAGGTCCTAATTATATTCAAATCATCAACATAAACAACTATAATTACAAATCCACTTGTTGTTTTCTGAATAAATACACAATGGCAAATAGGGTTATTCATAATCCCATTTTTAATATATATTAACTTAGACGATTGTACCATATACGTCCAGATTATTCAACTCATATAAAGATCGTTGCAATTTGATTGCACATATTTCTTTAGGTTTTGAGTTTGATACTTCCAGCATCTTAATCTTTGAGAGATTTTCATGTATATATCATTATCCAAAGATCTATATAGATATTTCGCACCGACATCCGTAAGGTACATATCTAAATTTTTGGAAGCAGTTAAACTCATCAAGTATCTAAATGTGATTGCATCCATAACAGAGGAATATGTTTTCTTATAATCAATTTCAGGTTTCTCGGAAAACCCTTGTGCGACAAGACATGCCTTATATCTTGTGACCTTATTATTTATATTTCTGTGCTCACAAAAACTCATTTCTAACTCTATTTTCATAACTTTTATTTTATTCAATGAGTCTAACTACATTTGCATAGCTTCTTTCCATTTTATTCAATCATGTCTCTTTTGACATTCTGACACTGACATTGGTTCTGGATCTTCATTATCATTTTCAATTTATTTGGATATAGAGAATAAGAATATTCCATCATTGTCATTTATTTCATCTCTTCTTATGATCTTTTCACTATAGATATAATTAATTAAAATCTCATTAGTCTCTATATGTTAATTACTATTTTCATCACTTTCATTTTGAAGATCATCTTCATCGTTTATTTCTTTTGGAATGTTCTCTATAATTTGAGAACTAATATCTTTATCAAACTTCTTTATTTTTTGAGCATTTTTATCTTTATAACAAGTGGTCGTGCGCGTTTTAACCGCGTTGTAGACTCATTTGAAAATTTTTTCACTCGCATGACCTTTTGGTATTTTTATATGAGCAGGTGTATTTACAGCCGATATGTATAATTTTATAACCCATATTGTTTCATTGAACCCATCTGGAAGTTGATTTACAATATTTTGAAAATGTATGATCTTTTGCACTTTCATATTGCATTGTTTTGTAGGAGGATAAAGATATAACAATGATTGTGTTTTCCATGTTAAATCTTGTGAGGCTTGTTTATTCCTCTTCCTAACACTGGGAATTCATTCGTATTAAAATGACAATTAACAAAACGAGTTATGAACATATCACCCGATTGTGGTTCAAGATATCTAATAATAAATGGTGAATTATATCCAACATAAATTCTCAATCTTCCTATTTTTGTTCGTAAGGAGGAGCAATTGGAACATATACAACACAACCAAATACTCGAAGATGAGATATATTTGGTTCTTGACCATTTTCTAATTGCAATAAAGGATATTTATGATAAGCACTTGACCTTAATTGAATTAGTGCTGCAGCATGTAAAATGGTATGTCCCAAGCAGAAACTTGTTTTCATTAGTAATGGTCGAGCAATGATTTGGAGACATTTAATTAATGACTCGATCATATCATTTTGTGTATGAACATACGGTATAGGATGTTCAATCTCAATGCCAATTGATGTACAATAATCATTGAAAGCTTGAGAAGTGAATTCACCAACGTTATCAAACCTCACTTTCTTAATAGGGTAATCGGAGATTTGAGCTTGTAAGTTTGTTATTTGAGCAAGGAACCTCGTAAATACAACATTGCAGATTGATAATAGACAAACGTTGGACCATCTGCTTGAAGCATCGATCAATACCATAAAGTATCGAAATGGTCGATTTTGTAGATTAATTGGTCCACATATATCTCCATGTATTTGTTCTGAAAACAATGATGATTCATGTCCAACTTTGACCGATGATGGTCTTATTATCAGTTTTCCTTGAGAACAAGAAATCCCTATTATCTCATAAGATTGAAATATCTTCTTATTTTTAATGGATGACCATTGGAATTTTCAACTATTCTCCGCATCATTATTGAATCGGGGTGACCTAGTCGATCATGCCAAATCTTAAACACATCTTTATACCTTGGGTTGAAGGTGGTATATGATTCAACCATTCTTATCTTTGTGAAATATAATCCGGATGATAAAGTTGGTAACTTTTTCACAATATGATTCTTTGTAGAAACTATATTCGTGATATAAAGATATTCACGATTTTCATCATTTATGGCTTCAATATGATTCTTTGCATTTTCAAATATTGTATTGACACTGGATTCATGTATTCTCAACTTGGAGAAATACTTTTTATCTTTCAATATTGTGTGCATTGTAGCACAATCCACTAAACATATATCTCCATCATTGAGATTTAACTATAACATATTTGATGTTATTTTTACCCGACAATGATATTGATGCACGAGAAAAATATAAAATTAAAGTTGTATATAACAGTTTAACAAAAAAATATTAAAGAAATTATCTAACTCGATATTTTTTTTCATAATTTATCATTTTGAGTTTGTTAGTAAAATCTGTGATGCTAATTTGTTTCACAAAATGGTTCAGATCCAGTGGGACGAGTATGATAATTTTTCATTAGTAGCTCGTTTTATTATTCTGCAACAAGGAGAATTTTAAATAATTCACGATGGGTTTTGAAAACCTTCGTTCGATATTATAACATTATCAACATGTAATGTCGATAATATATTCTCCAATTTATTATTATCACTTATAGCTATATTTTGGAAATTATTTTTAACATCGCAGAATGATATTCGTCCACAGACTTATAATCTTGGAATCTCATATTTAGCTAATGACTATTTACCTCTGGGAGGATCACATATTTTTGTGATCAAATTTATCTTTAAGAGACTCTCACAAATTTTTGGGATCTTCTTTTGTACGATATTCATTTTTTAGATCATATGCAATATGATGATATAGAAAAATAATGGTTTTTATTTTCCTCTTCGGAGGAATTATTGTCTTTATAATTGTGTCAATGACCTTTTTGCCTTTAGGATGCATTTTAACATCAAATCCTAATGTCATGTAATTTTTCCCTTGAGGCATAAGGTGTCATGATATGAGATTCAACAAATCCGACATGATAATTATATTTAAAACAAATTCAATTTATTCATTATCATAATAACTTTTAGAATATAATATTAAATAAAATAAATAAAAAATTAGCAGATAATATTAAATAATATAAATAAATAAAATAAATAATTAGGTGGCATAGCTTTATAAAAATATACAAAAGATAGAAATGTATTAATGTATTACTTGGTAATCGATCTCATTAATTACATAATATAAAACATATATTTTTATTTTCATTTTTTAGTCCATAATGTTTGATATTTAGTCCATGATGTATTATATTTAGTCCATGATGTTTGAATTTTAGTCCAAGATGTCCAATATTCAGTCTTTGGTATTCAGTCCATGATATTCGGTATTTAGTCCATGGTATTCAGTCCATTGTGTACAATATTCAATCCATGACGTCCATATATATATATATAACTTTTAAATCAAGTCCAAATTGAAAATTAAAATCGATTAAAAATAAAAAAATTGAAGTCATTTTTAGTGAGTATTTTTTTTAACAGCGTAAAAGAAATTTACGGCATACTTTTTTCAATGTCGTAACATTTTTAAGACATTTTTTTAATGTCGTAAAAAAAAGTTTTATGGTGTAATTTTTTTAATGGCGTAAAAAAATTTTGCAGCGTAAAATATCGAATTTTAAATTTTAGTTTATTAAAGGGCATAATATCAAAGATACCCTCGTAGAGCTGAAGTACTTCACGTCTATCCTCGTGAAAATAATTATTAAATAGAAAAAAACTAAAGAAAAGACAAATTTTCCCATAATTTTCGGACTTGAAAAAACACACGTTCTGGTAGTTTTTCGACATGAAAAACCGTTTCAAAGTTGAGACCAAGGAATGCGAGGGGATTTCGAACTTGAGAGGGATCGATTTGAAGTTTACAAGAAAGAGAATTCAAGTTGAGACCAAGGAAATTTTGAAGTGAGAAAGAAATAGCTAGAATCAGTATTGAAGAAGAGAGCACGAGTCAATCTTCAATGGCGTCAATAAGTGTAAGTAGATCGATTTCTAGGGTTTGCAGGCTATTGAGCCATAAAATTGTTTGTTGATTTGAAATGGGTGTGAGTGTCAGTGAGTCGGTTGAGTCTTAGTGAGGCGGTTCAATCGCAAGGGCTGATCGAGTCTCATTGAGTCACAAGGGTCGCAGGAGTTGCATGACCATCTTCGACTCAAGTGACTCATTGGGTCTCAATGGTGGCAATGGTCGCTTGAGTGTCATTCAGTCGCAAGATTTGTTTGAGTCGCATGGGTCGCTTGGGTGTCATTGAGTCGCAAGGGTCATTTCAGTCGCATGGGTCGCTTGATTCGCATGGATCAATTGAGTCGCAAGGGTCTCTTAAGTCGCATGGATCGCTTGAGTCGGTAGAAGTCTAATGTATTCTTAATTGGTCATTTTGCAGGTGTTGCCAAAGCCAAAATTTGTGTATGAATTCAAGCACATTGACAAAATGCCAAAGATCACCACCAAGGTTATTCTTACGAGACAATAACGAAGCTGAGAGGAATCTTAGATGAAGATGAGTTGCATAACTTCGAGAAAGAGTTACAATTTAGGCATTTATTCTATTTCCAATATGAGTGCACATTGACAAAGGACTTGTGGTTCACTCTGTGATTGTACGAGACAAGAAGGAGTTGTGGTTCGTCTTAAATAGTGTTCTCATCCGATACTCTATAGTGGAGTATGCACTAATTTCTAGACTGAAATGCGAATCATATCCCAAAGGATGAGAGTCTAAAAAGGGTGTTACATTCAGGTTGAAGAATTTCGGCCATGGAAATGTGACCCCCCCACAAGTCAGTGAAAAGCTTGTGAAGGGGAAGAATTCCGACGACCGTAGAAGTTGGTAACTTTGATGTTGTTGGCGCAAGTTATGGATCACAAACCTTCATCAGACAACTTTATCAGCCATGATCTCATTGACATGGTTGATGACTTGGAATTTTGTAAAGGCTTTCCATGGGGGCTTTACACATTCGAGAAGATTGTGGATACTTGCCGCAAGCACGTTAGTGGGGAATAACCGAAACCAAAATGGTATTGTGACAGTTTCATGATCCCACTAATGGTAAATTGTATATATTATTTGAATAACTTAAATGTTTTCGTACTTTTTGTATTCTTATAATTTTAATGTTTCAGTTACTTCCATTCGAAACTCATCCTTAGTTTAGAAGAAAAGAGATGGTATGTAGATGTTATGGATGCGGATCCATCATGCGCAAGGATGTGGAAGAAGATGGTTAAATCCAATTTTAACCCGAAGTATGTAGACGTGATGAGGTAGATCAGAGATTCTAAGGTAACAATTACACAAGGGTCACAAGGGTAACAACGGTCATAATGGTTTTTTTAGGATATTTGAAGTATTTTTCGTGCTGAACACGAAGAGGAAGCTTTACTTTTTGATCTGAAGGATTATGAGGGATGCCAAGATCCCGACAGATAGGGATGGAACATCTACGTAGAAATTCAAAGGGTATTTGTTGGGATGGCATCTGTAAGCAGGAACTGCTGACGCGAAAAGTAATTTTTGGTGATCAAAAGAAAGGGAAAAGAAACGGGACTAAGAGGAAGAAGAGCGTGGGTGAAAAAACAATAGAGGTTGTAGATGTTCCACACATATCTGAAGCTGATGAATAAGAACGATGGGTAGGTGTTGCTGAAGTTGATGAAGAAAGAGAAGGTGATGCTGAAGGTGATGATGAAGTTGAAGGAGAAGGTGATGATGAAGCTGAAGCTGAAGGAGAAGAAATTGTCGTCCGTCTGACACTGGAGTAGAAATTAATAAAAGAAATAAAGAAATCGAAAAAAAGAATAATCAATGTCGTAAGAGACATTCTAAGGACTGTCGGGTTTCATTTGCCTAATCCAAAATCAAAGGCGGTAAATCCCAAAGGTGCTGAAAAGGCAAAATCAAAGTCTACCGAGCAAGATGCGAGCACCAGACACCAATCTTCCAGCACTGTGAGAGATGATGATTTTGAATTCCTTCGACGTCCATATCCAATGTCAAGAAAAGAGCCAAACAAAGAGCCGGCTGAGTTAGAGGTTGAAAATGACTCTGGAGATGGCTCAGAAGAGGATTTGGCAAACATTTTGAGATTAGTCGAAAATCTCACATCTCCCGCTAGCATTCCTCTAATTGAATACATTTCTGAAGAGGTTAATGCAGCAGTTGCTCCTGGTGAAGTTCCAACAAGTACGTAATACTTAGTGAAAAATGTCATTTGAGTCAATTTCCAGCGAGAGTCGGCATGGGTCAGAATGGTCGCATGGGTTGCAAAGGTCTCATAAGTCACAGGGTCGCAAGAGTCGCATTGGTCGCATATGTCGCATGGGTCACAAGGGTCGCATCAATGTAACGAATTATGAGTCTAATAAAATAAGTAATTTTATGCAGATGATGTTGTTGGTGTTTTTGAGGAGGTTCCTACCGAGTATACTCAAATTGGTCATGTCGAAGAGGTTTCCGTTGAGGTGGTACCTGCTGAGTATACTCCAGTGGGTCCTCTCGAAGAAGTCTCCATTCAGAAGGTTCCTACTGAGGATACTCTAGTGGGTTCTATCGAAGAGAGGTCACCGAAGGAGGTCCGTGCCGAGTATACTCCAGTGGATCTTGTGGAAGAGGTCACCGTTGAGGAGGTTCCTGCCAAGATACTCCAGTGGATCCTGTTAAAGAGGTCGCCGCTGATGTTGGTTCTGAAGGAACTCCAGAAGTTCCTATCAAAGATGTCGAAGTACCACCAAATAAGTAAGTTCATTTGAGTTACAAAGGTTGCATTGGTCGCATGGGTCACAAAAGGTCGCATTAGTCACATGGGTGGCTATTTCCCAATGGTTGCATGGATCGCATGGTCCCATGGGTAACAAAAGGTCGCATTGGTTGCATTAGTTGCATGGGGCACATGGTCGCATGGGTCGCATGAGTTTAATGAAGTAAATTTTATGCAGATGCTAGATCTTTATCGAAGGAGTCTGAGCCATATGTTGAACCTCCGCCGATAACTAAACGAGTTTTAAGAATAAGGAAGAAGCCATATGTTGAACCTTCGCCGGCAAAAAGAACAAAAACAGGGCGAGGGCGAGGTAAAGTTGTTAATGAAAAACCCGTAAAAAATGTAACCCGCAGAAAATATGGTTTAAGAACCCGTAAAAAAGTTGGTTTAAGAACCTGTACGGAATCAACATTTTATGTGGGAGCCCAAGGGATTTGGAGAGGGCGGGGATAACCCGAGAGCCTTCGTTCATTGACGCTAGTGGTATAAGATCGATTGCTCTATATATGTTTATACTGAAACCTCGCCAAGAGCGTTGGTAGAAATCTGATCTAGATTCTCCCCGGGGACTAGAGTTTTGGGAGATCATATTAATGCCCAACGTATGGCTTGAAGATGATGTAAGTTTTTTTAACCCTTAGTCACAAAGGTCACAGAGATCATTTTGCGTCATATATATTCATGTGTATTAATTTTTTGCAGCAATTGGATGATGCATTTTTGGAGCTGTATGATCGCATGAGCACATTCCCCTACATATATCGGAATTATTACGTTTTTCCTATTGCTTTCATGCAGACGCTCACACTGTGGATGTACGAGGATATGGAAGAATTGCCGAAAATTCTTACTGAATGTTTGGATGGCAAGTATCCGTTCAAAAGTAACTACAAACCAATGAATCGTTACGATGGCCTTGTCTCGATTCTAAACATCCCATCATCCAAAAGTCGATATGTACCTCTTCATTGGGTAGCCATCAAAGTGGATTTCAAAACCCGAGTATCACGATGAACGAATGCCAGAGCAGTATGAAGGAATCACATATCGATCTGTTGATTGAGATTATAAGAAAAGCTATCTCCAAGATTTTCATTCTCGGAGGGTTTCCTTCTTTGGCTTCTGGATAATATGAATGGAAGTACGAGTATTATGAAGGTCTATCACAGAACAAAAACGCGAGTGATTGTGGTGTTTATGTTTTCAAATTCTTAGATGTCGTTGTAATGAAAAGACATCAGACTTTTCCTTTCATTTGCGACGACAATGTTGTTTCCATGCATGAGAAGATGGCTGCTGATGTATTTGGGAATGGAAGATGTATCCCCGCACCCCGAGACTAACTTGATACATTATTATTTTTTTGGAAATGGAAGATGTGAATAACTTGATACATTATTATTTTTTAACTTTATTAATATTATTTTTAAATAATTTTATTTGAGTAACAAGAAATTATTATTTTTATAATAATAAAAAAAATCGCAGGGGTCCAAGGGTCATAGTGGTACAAGGGTTGCAAGGGTGTGACCCTTGTACCCTTACGACTTTTATACCCCTCTGTGACCCTTTGACCCCCTGCGACCTGCGACCCTTTGACCCTCTACTACCCTTTAACCCTTTGCAACCTTTGTACCCCTGAGATCCTTGGACCCCTGTGACTCTTTTTTATTAATAGAAAAAATAATAATTCTAATGACTCAAATCAAATTATTTACAAATAATATGAATAAATTTTAAAAAAAATAATAATGTATCAAGTTATTGACATCTTCCATTCCCAAAAGAATAATAATGTATCAAGTTAGTCCAGGGTGTAGGGATACATCTTCCATTTCCAAATACATCAGCAGTCATCTTCTCAAGCATGGAAACAACATTATCGTCGCAAATGAAGAGAAAAGTCTAACGTCTTTTCATTACAACGACTTCTAAGAATTTGAAGGGGTAAACACCATAGTCACTCGCGTTTTTGTTCTGTGATAGACCTTCATAATACTCGTACTTCCATTCATCTTCTCCAGAAGTCAAAGAAGGAAACCCTCCGAGAATGAACATCAAGTTCAAGGGAATGTTGTTATTCAAAGGAGGTTCAAAGCAATCAAAATACAAATGAAATCAAACTATGTTGTTGTTAGGCCCTGGTTGAGGGACAAACCGAAACACATGTGTTGCTCCATTGGAGACCAGTTCGACTTTGAGGGAACAACCCTCTGATGCTAGTGTCACCACAACTCACAGGCTTTAAATCCGTCGACCATGCCCTTCCAAAATCGATTATCAATAGTATCTTACATCATCTACCGCAAAGACCACTCGACCTCGCAAACTCTATTGGAAGTGTCTGCGACATCACCCAAGTTACATTAGTAGAAATAAATAAAAATCGAACAAATAAACGAAGTGATATATGATGAATTAGTTTGAGGTCACTTACCAATCAATCTACGGCCAGATTTGAACGCATGACTGGTACCGTGAAAATCTTTTGAGCAACAGAGGTCACGGTGTCGTAAAAAACCATGTCACCTTCGTGACAAAAAACTAAGAAATCCTCAATACGAAATTCATGGTCGTTGGAGAAATACATCCATCCATTAGTAAATCTGAAGCCATCCAACTTTACTTCCCATGTTTTGTTAGAAACATTCGATTTAAGGGTTTTCGTGTTATTGTCTCTCATTTTCCCGTAAATATGCTCATCGAAGAAGATCTTTGGAATGTCCTGTAACAAAAAACGAAAAACAAAGTCAATTTTGTACATGATCGACATGTAACATTTATAGAGAGACAAATGAAGGAGATTACAACACTACAAAAAAACATGCATTTTTCAACGGACAAATCCGTTGGAAAATGCCTAAAATCCGTTGGAAAGGGCTCTTTCCAACGGATGGCAACGGATATCTGTCTGTTGTGAATCGTTCGTTGGAAATCCGGGTCCGTTGAAATTCGCAACGGAGTTGCAACGGATAATATTCGTTGCCAAATTGTAACGAAACTTCCAACGGAAACATCCGTTGAAAATTTGTAACGGACGCCCGTTGAAGAAATTTGTAACAGATGCCCGTTGCAAGTTTGCAATGGACCGCCGTTGAAATAAGGCAAGGGATGTCCGTTAAATTGTTTCAACGGACGTCCGTTGCTATCCAGGCGGGAAAAATGAGCGGGAATTTACCTTTCCAACGGGCATCCGTTGGAAACTGGCGGAAAATAGCACGGACGTCCGTTGCAAATTGGCAAGAAAGGGCAACGGACGTCCGTTACCATTTGGCGGGAAATAGCGTCCAACGGATGCCCGTTAGAAATTCCAACTGGCATCCGTTGGAAAAATTGTAAAAATAATAAAACAAAAAACAAAATAATTTTTTTTAAATAATAATTTTTTTTCAAAAATATTTTTTTAATAAAAGTTTTTAATTAAAATATTAAATTGTTTACAAAAAAACATTAAAACTAAAACTACTATCCTATTACATTTCGTGTAGATCGGCTAGATCGATATCGTCTCTCTGATCGCCACCACCTCTAGATGGCATTGCATCTGAATCGGGACCCGGTTCTTGTTGCGGCATTGATCCCCTCCCTTGGGCAGACATCAACTCAATGACGCTCTCCAAGTGCTGAACTTTGGCTTCGAGCTCCTCGATCCGCCGTTGTCGCGTGAAACTCTCTTGCACTGCGGGAGGTACCGTCGTGGCGTCCTCGACGATATCCTTTTGAAGCGCCCCGAGACCGTATAGACATCTCTTATATGGTCTCACCGACTACAAGACAAACAAAAGTAACGTTAGATTTTTACAAATTATTTTATTAATAATCGAAAAATAAAATAATGAACTTTTACCTCTAAATAACTTTTAGTCTTTTGTAAAGGACTGAGTTCGTCGGGGGTTGAACCGTAAGCTTGTAATTGTTATGTGATTTTCTCCGTCATAGCTCTCACGGTTCGCTCCGCTCGATGATCGACGAGTTTGGGTTCGTCGACCTCTTCCCCGACAACCGGCTTCTTTTTGGCATGGGTTTCTAATACCAACTCAAGAAGAGTCGGTTCTCTTCCTATCCGTTGTATCTATAATATAAAATAAAGTTAGTTAGATAAATATTTAAATAAAAAAAATTAAATAAACAAAATTTTACCAATTCGGGAAGGATTTTGATCCCGAACTATGGCGATGCGGACCATCTTCGGGAACCTTCTCACCGCAGCGATATTTTTTGGCCTTGTCGCTCTTGGCCTTGAATTCTGCGGACTCCCAATGCCGAATCATTTGATTGGAGACCGTGTCTGTTGCCCATCTCGGTTTGCGATTGTTGGCGTAGTAGTTGTGTTTCGCGTTGTTCATCATCAGGCGCATCCGCGCATGCATGTCGTGCATCCATGTTGTGTAGATGCGCAATGTATCCTTTCGTCGCCATCTATATGAGCGCTGCAAAAAAAGTTATAAAATTTTAATTTTTATAACATGTATATATATTTATATATATATATATAGAACTAATAAGTTGAAATTTAATGTAATAAAAACTTACTATAAAATTGCGCCACCATCGCTGGAGCATAACTTTTAGCGTCACTTGCCAGGAATAATATAACTCGTCCTGTAAGGACCCTTGGATAATGATGTTGTTTGTGTGTTTGAGTATATCATCAACATCAAACCTGCAAACCAACATTACAAAGTTAGATAATATTTATAACATATAATAATACAAATGAAAATAGTAATTTTGTTACCATAATGTCCCAGCAGAACGTTCGGGATCGATAATCGGAAGGGTTGGACGCCCACCGAAATCATCGATCAAGGGATCGATATCTACCATATTGTTCTCTTCATCAAATATCGGCGGTGCCGATTCTGGTGAAGGAGGACGATATGGTGGTGGTGGAGGCGGGGGAGGAGGTCCCGCAAAACAAGCAAATAAACACCCCGATCCTATAAACCGTCTCGCTCTCGTTGTTTTTCTATGGATTGTAAAAGTGTTTGTGGGTGAAATGTGAGTTTGATAGGACTTTGAGATTGTGATTTGTGTTGAAAATATAATTGTTCAACAGGTTTATATATATCGAATTTTCCAACGGCCGTTGGAAAACACGTCATCTCAACGGACGTAGTAAATTTACGTGACGTGTTGCATTCCCAACGGGCATCCGTTGGAATTCCCAACGGATGCCCATTGGGAATGCGTGTTCCCGAGGCAATGGACGGCTAAATGGCGAGTTCGTGTTTGCAACGGATGCCCATTAGAAATGTGGAAAACTTAGAAATTTTTTCTAACTGTCGGGGGCGAGTTCGTGTTTCAATGGGCATCCGTTAATATTTTCAACGGATGCTCGTTGGTATTAGATAATTCTAATTTGTAATACATCAAACATCGTTTATATAACCTGTTCGATTGTATTAACATTTTGATTGTTCGATTACACATCATATACATTACTACACATTATGGACGTTACACGTCATTTACATTACACATCATCTACATTTATTACACATAATAGACATTATTGTATTTACATTTCTTCTTCAGTAGATTCATTGATGGGCGAGTCTTCCTTCGCTTGTTCATTGAATTCATCGTTGCTTTCATCTTCAGCATCTTCTGGTTCAACATCTTCTGGTTCAACATCTTCATAATCGCGTATGAGTTCTCCATCTATGTCATTTCTCGCAAGAATCTCCTCGCGATCTGTATCAATTAAACGAATCGGTTGCGGATGATCGGGTTGCAACGGATCTTCTTTATCATCAGAGCTTATGATCCCTCGTGGCTTGATCTTTACTACGACCCACCACTCCTCTCTTCGATGTTTCAATGTTGTTGGATATTGCACGTAACATACTTGATCTGCTTGATCTATTGTGATGAATGGATCATACTTACCATATTTTCGTGCCGGATTAACGTCAATTCCTCCCCAACGATTTTTTCATATTCCACGTTCTTCGGTTGGGTCAAACCACTGACATTTAAAAAGCATCACCTTCAACCCAACGAGACCGGGATATTCCAGTTGTATGATTTGGTGCAAAATCCCGTAGAAGTTATCACCCTCTATATCACTATTAACGCAAACGCCATAGTTCTATGTGCTTCTATATTTTTCGTGTTCGTACGCGTGGAGCGTGTAGCCGCGAGTAAACAAGATTGGCCAACCCATGAAATTTTGTGCGGGACCATTAGCCAAATCTTTTCACCACGTAGGAAGTCTTTCATCAGAACATTTCACCTGTACGTAGCATAAACAAATTAATACTTTGATTTGCAATTAATTTAAATAGATGTGTACACAAGTACTTACGTAGTCTCTCAACCACGAGCCATAATGTTGAACTTTCATGTCTGTGAGTTCATTTGCATTTAGATGAGGATATGTACCAAGTACTTCTTCATCAAATATCTTGAATAATGAAAATACGTTACATTTTAATATATATATATATATGTAAAAGATTGAAATTAATATGTACCATCTACGTACCTTTCGAACGGTAATAACTCTTGAAAATTTAGTAGTATATGTGTGGACGTGATTATACTCCTCTGGTGTTAACCGATATTCATCGGATTTACCTCCTATACGTCCAATCGGTGTAAACATTTTAGGAATTGTACCAAACTGCGAATAATATTGATACAAATAGTTTGTGTGATCATCCGTTGCACGACGTTCTTTCGTTTGAATATGCGACTCAAAATAAAATGTGCTGAAATATGTGATTTCTTCCAGCAAGTATTGTTTGACAATAGATCCTTCGACCGCTGCTTTGTTTTTTGCTTTTTTCTTTAAATGAAAGAAAAACCTTTCGAAAAGATACATCCATCTGAATTGAACTAGCCCACCGAGTATTGCCTCATCTGGTAAATGTATTGGCAAATGCTCCATGACATCGAAGAATGAAGGCGGAAAAACTTTTTCCATTTCCAATGTTTCTTCAAAGTTATTGTTTTCATTACTTCCAAGTCATCACTTTTTAAATTCCTCGAACATATATCTCTGAAAAATATGCTGATTTCGCATAACACATCATGAACATTCCATCGTAAGAGCTCAACAAATGCAATTGGAATGAGCCGCTGTATTAAAACGTGACAATCGTGACTTTTCAATCCAATCAGCCTCGAACCAACAATATCCACACACCGAGCAATGTTCGATGCATATCCATCGGGAAACTTAACGTCCTCTTTTAACCATTTTAATAATACCGTTTTCGCTGGACCATACAATCTGAATACCGGGACAAGTGACCTTCCATCTCGTAATTCCAACTCAAGTCGTGTATATTGACTTCAAGTATTTTCTTGATTGTATATTATCCTTGGTTTTACCCGCCACATTCAAAACAATATTTATGATGTTATCGAAAAAGTTCTTTTCAATATGCATAAATTCTAAATTATGACATAATATCAATGATTTCTAGTATGGTAGTTCCTAAAAGATACTACGTTTATACCAGTTATGCCATTCACCTTGACCTTTTGGTTTACATGCCCACGATCTCCACCGCATTCAACCGATTCTTGTAAATCACCCATTGTGTTCAATTTTTCGTAAAGGATTTATGTTCCGGTTTGCATGCACGGCGCCTCTTCTTTTTGTACCGCATTCTTCCGAAAATGTTTTTTATCTTTTCGGAAAGCATGTCCACGAGGAAGAAATCTTCTATGATAATCAAACCAACATGGTTTTTTATAATTTACTAGTCGAAATGAATCTGTATCCTCCATACAATATGGACATGCCAATCTTCCGTGCGTGCTCCATCCAGATAACATTCCGTAGGCAGGAAAATCGCTAATTGTCCACAAGAAAACCTCTTTCAATATGAAATTTTGCTTAGTACTAACGTCATAAGCAAGGATTTCTTCGTTCCACAACTGTCGTAATTCATGAATTAAGGGCTGCAAAAAGACATCGAAACTTTTCTTCGGATGTTCTGGTCCTGGAATCAACAACGTAAAAAACATTACCTCTCTTTTCAAAGACATCTCGGGAGGAAAATTATACGGAGACAAAATCACCGGCCACAGAGAATATTGACTTCTAGATTGTTCATAGGGACTAAAACTATCTGTGCATAAGCAAAGATAGATGTTTCTCGTTTCATACGCGAACTCGGGAAATATTTCATTGAAATCTTTCCAAGCCTTACCATTCGATGGATGTTGCATTATACCTTCGGCCGTTGAGTATTCTACGTGCCATCTCATTGTCGCAGCGGTTTTTTTATTCATATAACCTTCTCAACATGTTTGCTACAAGCATATAGAACATTTTCTTGTATGGTACAAATTTACATGAAGATGGTTTTTTAGGCCGAAATCTGCTTGCACCGCAAAACTTGCATTCCAACAAGTCTTTATCATTTCCCCAAAAAAACATGCAACTGTTTCTACAAACATCAATTTTCTCATGTGGCATTTCCCAAATCTTTTAACACATTCTTTGTTTCGTAGTATGTCTCAAGAGCTTGATTATTTTCCGGTAAATATTCTCGTATTGTTTTGCAAAATGAATCCATGCAATTTTCA
>CM071870.1:4266070-4282199 GCA_036759665.1 Gynandropsis gynandra
ACGTGCATCGATGTTCGGCATCTCTTCATGTGTTTGTTCATTAACAGCTCTAGGAAAAGCATCTGACACCATTTCCACATATGGATTGGTCGTTCATGCTTCATAAACAACTTCTTCATTTCATTCTACTTGTGCATCTTGCACAATCTCTAACACGCAATTTTCACCGTGAAAAAACCAAATTTCGTAATTTTCAACGAAACCCACCTTATAAAGATGTTTGCAAACAATTTCTTGACTTCGATACTTCATATTTTTGCATCTTTTGCATGGACATAACATTGTCCCGCGTTCTTGACACAAAGGCTGCATCGAGGCAAAACTCATGAATTGCTCAAATCCGTGTAAGAATTCTTGCGTAATCTCTTCGGTTATAAGATCTTTTCTTCTATACATCCACTCTCTTGATATATTTCGATTTGAAGAAGACAACATTTTTTTGAAAATATTTTTGTTATTCATGGTTTGATGCACTCTTTGGTATGATCTAAATAGTGAACATTTGAATGGACATCCGTTGAAAATTGGAACAGATGTCCGTTGGAGGTTCACGTGAATTTATTTAAACCGGTGGCCTCAAAATTAACAATTTCAATGGGCATCCGTTGCAAATGCCAATGGATGCCCGTTGAAATGATATCCAATGGATTAATGCCCATTGAAAGTGCTTTCAAATCCGTTATTTTTGCATATTACAATAGTTAGATCTTATGAATTACGATTTCGTAGTTATAATTCATTTCATGTCGATCTCAAGAGGTGAACAAAAACCGAAATGACGTGAAATATGTAATCGAATTCAAATGGTGAACAAAACCGAAATAACGCGTAATATGTAATCAAAAGTTCAACTACAATTTCATTAAGTTCTTTTTCAATTACACTATTGTAACAATAACTTAAGGAAAAAAAACATTTAGGAAATGGCTTCAACTTAGAGGCAAAGTGTTGAACTCTCCGCTGACACCTCCGTCGTCAAACTTAACCAGCATCTTTACGTCTATTATCGAATTCAAAAACGACCCTTATAAACTGCATCACTGTCGGGAATCCTTTTCCCGATCCCGGCGGTGAGACAGTTTATAAAAGTTGTTTTGGAATCAACAATAGATATTAAGATGTTTGTTATTGATGATTTGGGGTAACCCTAGGTTCGATATAAATAGTAAATATTCCAACAGACATCTGTTGGAAATTGCAACGGATGCCCGTTGCTCCATCACAGTAATTTAATTCAACCGTTGAACCTCGAAATTTACAATATCAACGGGCATCCGTTGCAATTTGCAATAGACACCCGTTGTAATTCTTTTCCCGGTTTCTAACGGGTATTCCAACGGATTTGGCCAACGGACTAAATCTGTTACAATCCGTTAAAAATCGCGATGGATTTCTACGGATATAGCAACAGAAATAATTCGTTACAACTCCGTTAAAATTTGTAACGGATTGCAACGGATTTAGGCCCGTTGAAAATATCAACAAATCCGTTACAATCCGTTGCTAATTATTTCCAACGGACAGATTCGTTGCCCCGTCCGTTGGAAAGTGTGAGTTTTTTTGTAGTGCAGGTACTTCTCCAGATAGCGCGAAAGAATGAATTGGACGAAATGAGGGAAATATGACATTTTCGAAAAATTGGGTGGAAGATGATGAGAGTTAAAGGGAGAGTGTTTCGTTATTCGAAAAAAGATTGGTGCAAGATGATGAGAGTTAGAGAGAGAATGTGTCGTTATTTGAAAAAGTAAACAGCTAGAATTCGAAAAGACATGACCACACGATTATGTTTTTTCAAATTTTGGTGAAAAGTTCGGCAAGAATTTTGGTGAAAATAATACATTACAACGCCAAAGTAATTTATGGGTTGCATCGATCACATGGTGAAAATAATAAATTTACAGCGTCGCATGGGTCGCTTGGTCGCACGGGTTGCTTGGTCGCATTGGCCGCATGGTGAAAATACATTTACATCGTCACATGGGTCGCTTAGTCGCATATATGGATCAATAGATACGAACTCGAAAAATTTACAGATTTATAATGATAAAATGATAAAAACTAATCAAAACAATACATTTACAAAGTCAAACTAATTAATGCCAATTAAGGGTCACATGGGTCGCATATGTCGTTTGGTCGCATATATGAATCAATAGATGCGAACTCGACGAACTTATGGATTTAAAATGATAAAAGGAAAAAATCCAATCAAAAAAATACATTTAAAATTTCAAACTAATTAATACCAACTGAGGGTCTCATAGGTTGCAAGGGTCACTTGGTCGCATATATGGATTAATAGATGTGAACTCGACAAATTTATGGATTTATAAGGATTAAATGACAAAGCCAATCAAATAAGACATTTACAACGTCAATCAACGGTTAAAATAGATTATGACCCATGTGTCCCAAGTTGTGTAGAACGAATGCATGTGTTTCAAAAGTGATAGTAGTGTTTTAAGAACCAGTCGGGTGAGTTTGAGAAAATCTCAAAAAATACATTTAACATTTTGTTCAAATGTCGATATTACTGATATTATTATCAATATTGATTCTCAGTTAAACATATACAACTAAAATATATTGATAATGGAATTTTTAAAAAGAAACACATGGGTCGCATGGGTCGTTTGGTCGTATGTATGGATCAATAGATGATAACTCGACAAATTTATGGATTTATAAAGATTAAATGACAAAAACCAATCAAAATAATACATTTACAATGTCAACCAATGGTTAAAAAAATATGACCTATGTGTCTCAAGTTGTGTAGAACAAATGCATGTGTTTCAAAAATGATAGTAATATAGATAATATTGATATCATAATTTACATTGATTCTAAGTTAGACATATACAACTCAAATATATTGATAATTGGTCGCATAGGTCGCTTGGTCGCTGATATGGATCAACAAATGCGAACTCGATGAATTTATGGATTAAAAAGGATAAAAGGACAAAAACCAATCAAAATAATACATTTACAACGTCAAACTAATTAATGCCAACTGAGCGTCACATAGGTTACATGGATCGCTTGGTCAATCAATGGTTAAAACAGATTATGACCCATATATCCCAAGTAGTGTAGAACGAATGCATGTGTTTCGAAAGTGATAGTTATCTCCTGCCATGTACTCCTTCTTTCTGTCTTCTGTTTTTTTTCTTGTTTGGTATTGCGGTCCAAAGTTATCTCCTACCATGTACTTTTTCTTCTAGTCACATTTCAAGAGTGACCCAACACCATCACCTATGTCACCCCCGTAACTCGTTAGTGACTGCATAGAGACCGAGTCTCCCGATTACCAAGACCTTGAGTAACACATAGGAACACGATGTCCTGCGTCCATCATGTCACCTTACGTCATGAAGGTCACAAAGGTCAAAAAGATTTTTCATAGAATTTGGTGTTAGATACACATACTAAGAGAATAGATGTAGATATTAACTTATAGACATGGGTCAAAGAGTCACATGGGTCAGAAGACAGGAGTCTAACAGCGAAACGACAAGTCACATGAGTCGGAAGGGTTACATGGGTTGGAAGTCAGGAGTCTGACATCGAAACAACTGGTCACAATAGTCACATGGGTTGCATGAGTCGCACAAGGGTCATATGTGGTCGCATTGGGTCCATGGGTTCCCGTTTAAACTTGATTGTAATGAATCCAATTGAAGTTCGCACAAGGCTCATATTGGATCGTATGAGTTGGATGGGTTCCCGTTTAAACTTGATTATAATTTAATCCAATTGAGGGTCGCATAAGGGTCATATTGGGCCGCACGAGTCAGATGGGTTCCCGTTTAAACTTTATTGTAATTTATTCCAATTCAGGGTCGATGATTTTATGGATTTCACGTAATTAAGAACAATAGATGCAAAATAAGATATTTCAACGTTTAAATATTGATTTATTTATGATGATTGAATAAAGATCACAAAGATCTAAAAGGTCACAAAGGTTACAAAAAGGAAAGAAAAAGAAGATTGCAAAGGTTAAAAAAAGTTAAAAAAAAGAAAGAAAAATGTTACATAAGGTCTCAAAGGTGAAAAAGGTAAAGAGAGTCGTGTGTGACTCAATACATCTCAAAGTTCACCTCCAACCATTACCTTAAGTACCGCGGGTACAGAACAATGTCTGAGTCTTCCGAATACCAAGACCTTATGTTTTGCAGATAAACCATAATGTCCTCTATCCACATTGTAATGAATTGTGTGTATCTACATAGAGACCGAATCTGACGATTACCAAGACCTTGACTAACACATACACAGCACGATGTCCTGCGTCAACCATGTGACTTTCATGACGAAGGTCAGTAAGGCCACAAAGGTAACTAAGATTTTCCAGAGAATTTAGGGTTATAGACTTAGACGAAAAGAGGAGAGAGATGGGATTCTCCCGATTCAATCACATCTCAAATGGGTTTGATGGTGAGACTTAGAGAATTTGATGAACCTTTTAATATAGGGGTAACAGAGATCGATGGACAGAGAGTGTCGAAAAGACGAAGTCTGACATCGAAACAACGTGTCGCAAAAGTCTTGAGTGTGTGGCATTCGTAAAAAAAAATCATAGTTGGTATTGGAAAAGCCAGGAATCTAACATCGAAACAACTAGTTGCAAGGATCACAAGGGTCACACATGGGTCGCAAGGGTCACAAAGGTCGCAAGGGTCGTAATGGTTGCAAGGTCGCATGGGTCGAATTACAATGAAGAATTTGTCGAATTATCATGATAAAAGTCACAAAGGTTTAGTCCAAATAATACAAATAATATAATATTACAAACTAATAATACAAATCATATAATATTACACACTAATAAAACTTTTTTTAAAAGTTGGCGTTGTCTCGGTTGTCACATTCCAAACACTATGAGTGATGTTGGCATTTGAACCCATTTGTCTCGACGAAGATGGGATATTTCTCCGAGCCTCACTGAATCTAGGATAACGATTCTCATTGGGCCTCCCACTTTGCCTTTTCTCAGCCAGCATAGGAGGTAGAATCGTAACTTCAGAATATTGAGGAGAAATGTTCCAATCACTACAATCAAGAACCAGATACACAGTTTCTTGGCAAGTCACATGCCATGTCTTTCGAAGGTAGTATGTTGAACGTAGTTCTGGTATCTTGTGACCTTTACCAACCTTATATGCAACCGCAATTACGTGACTGCATGGATACTTATCCACATCAAATATTTTGCAGTCGCACGTTCTTTTTTGAAGACTCACTACAAATCTTCTACCAATCTCATTTCTCACATCATACTCATCACTCAGCATGTTCAATTCAATAACCTCATACTTATATGCTTGTCCAAACCGTTCATGTAGCGTTTTCTTAACATAAGGTGTTAACTTTTGAGAATCATCAATGGTAGCTGCTTCCAACCTATACCTATTGAACCATTCCACTGTCTTTCCTAAACAAATATCTAAAAATCCTAGGATCGAAAACTTTTTGGACTTCTTCAACGTTGAATTTATTGACTCGGACCCATAATGGTTAATACGTTATAACTTTTTCCCTTAAATTTGCATCTTTCCTACTTAACGAGCTCAAGTTCCTCTTTCTCCAAATACTTTCCAAAATTAGCATACCTGCACAAATATCACAAAGGTCAAAATGGTCACAAAGGTCACAACAGTCACAAGGGTCGCAGAGGGATCAAAAGGTCGTAGAGGGATCAAAACGTTGCAGAGACGTACAAGGGTCGTAGAGGTACAAGGATCATAGGGGTACAAGGGTCATAGAGGTACAAGGGTCGCAAAGGGGTCAAAGGGTCGCAGAGGTACAAGGGTCGTAGGGGTACAAGGGTTGTAGGGGTACAAGGGTCGCAGAGGTACAAGGATCACAGAGGTGCAAAGGTCACAAAGGTCAAAATGGTCACAAAGGTCACAACAGTACAAAATTCATATTTGTACCTCGGCTTCAAATCATTTAATAGCACTTCAAATTCAGTCACTGTGTATGTTGCTGCACATTCGAAGAGTATCACCCTTTGAAGTCTTTCTACCATTCCCTTTATTGATGTAACTCTTTATATTTTGTGATATATGACGCGCACAAAAACCATAATCAGCTTGTTTATACACTTGTTTGACTGTTTTGATCAAGTTTTTATGGTGATCAGATATCACAACGACATCACGTCAATATGATATTGGTGATATTCACCATTACACGGTCACCACAATCAATGCTCTATTGTACACTCCTTTTAGAAATGTTGCATCCACAACAACCACTTTACGCATGCATTTCCAACCTCTTATAGCCGCTTCGACAACCATAAAAAGGTATTTGAAGCTTTTTCGATCATTGTCAAGCTGAAGATTTGCAATAGATCTGAGATTTCGTTCTGTAAACATGTGTAACCACCCTGAATGCCTCCTATAATGTTCAAAGTCATCACCAAAAATCTCTTTTTGAGCATTGCATTTGCCTCTTAATGCCATCAAATACGATACATTGGCATCGTACTTTGCTTTTACACGAACCATCAATTCTTTTGCTAGAGGTGTTTCATATTTCCTGGCATATTCCTCATTCAATAATCTTTAACCAATTGCGTTGTACCCTTTGTAGCTTCTGTCGATTTAGATACATGTGAAAAATTATGAATCAGATAGTGTGTTCTCACACTAAACTATTTGGAATTCACGATTACTGTCACACGTAATTTCCATTTACAACCACTTCCTGCAAACTTGCATCGTACTTTCCACAGTTTTGAATCAGATCTCAATGTTCTATATCTAAAACAAGCTTCAATTGAAACCTTCCTTACAAATGCTTGTACATCCTTCTTGCTATCAAACTCTTGTACAATTTTAAGATGTAATCCATCTTAGAATTCGAAGATATTATTTTCACTGTTGTTCTCGTGAACTACCATTTCCAAGTTGTTCTCACCATCACCATCTTTATGCTCTGTTGGTACATCAGAATCAACTTTATTACTGCCACAAAAAACTTCATCAACTACCACATTCATGGCACACCCACCATCTTCTCTTAAACCGCTGGTATGTTCACTATCAGAATTATCCGAATCTAAAATATTTAATGTTTCTGTCGAATTACTCTCAATTCTACTTTTGTTATTTGGACCTAAAATAACAGAGTCATCGTAATCTACAATACCCCCATCTTCACCTTCTCTAGCAATGCTTCCAAAAGCAGGAATTAGAGGTTCAACTTTCCTCTCAATTTTGATTTCACACTTCACATTTGTCGATTATATTTCCACATACAGTAGTGGTCGAATTCCTCTTATGCGATCGAATAGATAACAAATAAGATACTTGTCATTTATTATATATGTCGGCTTCCTATTTTCACAAAATATTGTGCAAATAGCTTAACTTCAATTTCGTTGTATTTTTTCCCACCATAATCTATGCGCATAACTCATCAATAAGTTGCTGGTATGTCAAACTAACCGGAGAACAATAGAAAAATACTTTCTGGTTTTCCTGAAACTCACGAACCCATTCAGATTCTCCATTCAGGTCTTTTTCTCATTTACTATCATACAAAAAATAAATCAGCGTGATTTTTTAAAGAAGTGTAGATTTGAAGTCAAAATAGCATATGAATGGTATTTTTGAAGTTAGCTCTTGTTAAAGCAATCATGCTGATAACATGTTAACATCATTATTATTATTATTATTATTATTATTATTATTATTATTATTATATGAACATATGATGTAAATATGTGCATGTACATATTATATATATGTAATATACATGTGGAGATGTTAATAACATGATATATGATATATGTATATATATATATATATGGGTGGTTCAGACCATGTTCGACAAGAGCATTCGAATAGAGCCTCAATAAATTTAGGCCATATTATTTCCAAAAAAATAATTAATATTTAGAATAATTGTATGTTAAAAAAATACAAAAGGGCGTATTTTAATTTTATGGCACATGGTCTCTTTTCCAACGTTTTTTTGGTTGAGCCGGCCCTGTATATATATATCATATTATAAATACATCTCATATATGATATATATATAACTAATTAAGAAAAAGATATAAAATTTAGCTAAAACCTTGAATATGAAAGAATGAAAAGAGAATGTGAGAGAATTATAAGAGTTTTGGAGTTTGTAAGTTGTATATTGAAATGAATGGTTACATTGAAAATAAATATGATTGTTCAATTTAAAAAACATAAATTCAACATGATCTTGGATAAAAGAATCGTAAATTCAACACGACTTTTTATAAGAGTTTTAGACATTTACAATTTTATATAATTATAAATTAATTATAATTATAATAAAATTATAATTTTAAATCAAATTAAATGAACAAAATTATTTTATAATAAAAAATTATTACAATTATAATTAATATGACAATATAACTTTACATGATCCGAATATCATTTCAGATATTAAAAAAAAAAAACAGAAAGAATAGGCGATTCTTGCAGATCTCCCTGCAGAAGAAGAGTTCCTTTCGATCTCTTTGGAAATGTTCTTTAGTTCTTCTGTTGGAGACTGACCTAATCTAAAACTATATTCCCCTCTTATCTCTCTTGATAATAACCCTTTGATCCGATTCTTTTCCTGATTTCTCTTTCCCAGATTTCAATTTTAAACGAGTACCCTTCTTCTTCATCCATGTGTTCATCGTTCTTGCAGCTATGGTAAAACATGAAATTCACAATTGTGTCGATAATTACTAAGATCGCGTACAAGTAAGCTATCAGCATTCCTTCGAGAACCAACGAAGAAATCTCTTTGTCCTTTGCCAAATAAGACTTCACGATCCTGTACTGAAACAAGGCCTCCACACTGCCATATCCAATGTTCGTAGGCAGGGCTAAAGCCAAAGCCGTGCAAGTCCTTCCACGTATCAAAACACACGCCTTTAGAATCGCCGTGTAACCCCATGATGATGATGATGATGATGATGATGCATCGGCCACGACTGAAACCAAAGCCAAGTTGGAGATTACCAGAGTGTTTGCAAGAATGACTGAGTAGATAACCGCAGACGAAACCGAGAGGAGTGAAAGAAAGCTTTTGGAACATAATCCAAACCCTTCCAGGAGATTGAACGCCAAGAAGAACAGAGCAAGAGCAGAAGCGTTTGCAGAGAGAAGCAAGAACGAATTACATATATATGTTCTGAGAAGACTGAAGTAGTACACTGAAAAGCCCTTGTAATCGGACGAATCTGAGAGTTTATGTGCAAGAAATCTCATCACATATGCCTTGGAAAAGAGAAGAAAAGTGAGGAAGAAAGGGAGGATGAAAAGAAAGGTACAAATGGTTTGTGAGAGTTTATGGCTAAGGACATTGAACAAGTCGAAAGAAGAAGGGAATCCCGCGGCGCGAAAAAGGGTTCGTAGCCTCGTGTGAAGCAAAAGTAAGGAAGAGGAGGAGGAGAAAGACTGAGAGAGGAGAAGAGCCACCGCGAAGGGGAGGCCGAAGAAAGCAGCGGCCGCCGTGAAGTGATGGTAGTTTTGGAGGAAGATGTGAATTGATCTTCTCATGATCTTGCTTGCTTCCTCCATTTCTTTGATGTGAAGATATGGGAGAATGATAAAATGTGTTTTCTTGAGTGATTCGCCAAATCTTTAAATGGGGTGTTCTGTGTGTGTATGTATATATATGTGTATATGTATAGATTATGTACATTATTTAATTTTGTTTAACAAATTTTAATAGTAATTGTGGGTTGGGTGATAGAGAAGGAAATCGATAGGCCAACTTAAAAGAACCTACCAAATTTTGCCCACAAAATAAGGTTTATTTTTCAACGGGGAATTTTTATTTTTATTTTACATGAAGACTAATTTATTGTGGACAAAAATATAAACTAAACCACTTTTATCAATTTATGTTTTGGTATTTATATAAAATATATATATATATGAAATATTTAATTTTAATATGTATATATGTATATATCTTAGAACTCACTCCATTACAAATATGTGTATGTATAACTGCGAGTATTAATTAGTATATAGAAAACTGCATGATTATGAACTTGAGGAAACTGAAGGCTTAGCTTTCAAGGAATTGAATCATGAGAATAAAAGAAAGGACATAATTGTGATTAGAAAAATGGGTATTGATTATAATTATTTTGCTTTGTTCATAAACAAAAAAAATTGATTTTTGAGTGAGGCTTTTCCAAAGTCTTGAAATTTTTCCTTTGGCATTTGACATATCTGATGTTGGGTTATGGCATATAATGTATGACTGCATATTATATATATCATATGTATATATTAATTGAAAATTGCATTTGAGACTCGACTTAAATTATAATAAATTAACAAATCGAATATAATGTTTATAAACAAATCTTAGCAAGTTTTAATCGAACGGTTGAATGAGACAAAAAAAGTATTATATTAAAATAAGAATTAGAATCTCACTATATAAGATTAGAAGACTTCGTCATGCCGTTTAGTTTGCGGTCTACTCTATTGGCTCGGACTGTGTGGTTAGTGGGTTCTCAAATTGATTGTACCCAGTTTTTTTAAAATTTTGTTCTATATTTCAATTTTAAAATCATTGATGCTAATAATAACTCTTACAATTAAATAAAAAAACCATAGTTGTAGTAATCCGGTCATGATTTACTTCTTCTTGGGAAATAAACAATGAAGTTAAAGATTGATCCAATTCATATGTATGGTTGAAGAGTCAAAACTCAGGTAATTTTAGTAATTTATTATTCTAATTCCTGAAAACAATTATGTTTTTTTTATAGCTAAATCAAAATTTTACGTTATCATATTGTTTAAACGTCATTTTCATTATATATTTTGATTATTCTAAATGAATATATATGATCAAATGGGATTAAAAATGTTAAGAAGTATAAATTATAATATAAATCATAACAAAAATCAAAATGGAAAAAGCAAAAAGAATAATTGTACGGTTGATTTCGATTGCGAAAGCGTGTTTTTATCAACCCGAAAGAATTTTAGATCTAGTCATATTTAACGATTAGTTCTTCAGTTTTCAACGATAAACGATTTACAGAAACAATTTCGTAATACCTGTCGTTGAATGTGTTGTCGTCGGATGCGAGACTTGATAGCACAAGTCCTCCACTCGTATCCACGCCGAGATCGAATTACTCTGATGTGGAAATCGGAAGAACGAAAACTGTTTTCGTTCTTCGGGTTTTTCTCTTACCGACGGCTATTAGGGTTTAGATTATTATTTTTGATAGTCTAATGAAGAAAACTCGTTTTCGCTCTTTAAATAATTATTAAGACTTCTTAATAATTGCAACTAAACCCTCAACTATCCAATATTACATATTAGGCATAGGACTTTCAATCTCCCACTTGCCTTTACGTAATATTTCAAATAGTCGAAATACATGTATCTCCATACACATATTTGCCCGTACATCTTATGTACAAACCCAAAAGAAAAATCAAATACAATTATATTCTTCGGTGCTAGCGGATGAATATAACTGTATCCCACACTGATTGTCTAACAATCATAAGCAGATACCGAGACACTCGTATGCGTGTGACCTCGTAGGTTCATCACTAAGCTGGTAGTCAATTAGTCTCACTAATTAACTAATCGAGGTTGGCGTCTAGCAACACTCCTCAACGGCCAGATAGTGTGAAGTAACATCCTTACTCTGTAGAACCATGGTAGAAGGATAATATTATTATTTCCCTCCGTTTTTACAGCTCCGGATAATCCTAGGACATGGTCTGACTGTCAAGTCCTAATAGATTATCAACTATGTTTCATGCCTAACATAATTGACTGGTGAATGATTGCAAGAAACTCCTTTCTTCTCTCATTCAAATGCCCTGGCCAAGGTCTTTTCAGTCATTATGTTGCTGACAACATAGAGCTCAAACTCTTTACCTAGAGTTGACGGATTCCATCTTGATCAATCACTAACTGCACAAGCATCTAATCATTCCCAATATCCTTTCAACTTATATCCCAAGACATAAGGTGTCCAAAATCAAAGAATGGTAGATAACTTGCCAGTTACCATGTTGATCTCAGGTCTAAGGAAATTATAATATTCCAATCATTCCAGAGAAATTTCTATTGACAGTGCAATGGTAATGTAACCATTAGGAATTCTCCGTTTGGGTCTGTTCAATGATCACATCTCTATGTGCATCATCCATACATGTGATTTAGTAAAAGAGATCTACTAATTTCTATCAAATAGAAACCATCACATCTATGTTGATCTATCTGGATTACTAACGTCCAATTAGTTATCCTATGACCAAGAACGTTTTAGATTAAGTTTGACCAAAACTTGACTCTCTTTATCATGATCTCTATCATGATGACAAGTTTCTAAACTTAATCATGGACTCTATCATACTAGATATGAAAATATATACATATATATATTATGCAAATATCATCAAAATGATAAAAGAATGCCATTTTTTTATTCACAAGTGTTCAAAAATATATGACATAAAATTAGCTCTTAAATAGTTACAACAATTGTACTATTCCTAGAACTAATCCCAGCATGTCATGTTTTTCAATCCAATCTTCAACTTGTGCTTGTCAAACTCATTTGAACCAAGCGCCTGTGTGAGTGGATCTGCTGCATTTTCTTTTCCTTCTACCTTCTGGATTTGAACGTCCCCACGCTCAACGATTTCCCTTATTAGATGGTACTTCCGCAGAACATGCTTTGATCTTTTATGAGATCTTGGTTCCTTCGCCTGGGTTATTGCCCTGGTATTATCACATAATAAAGGAACCGGTTCCTTTATCGAAGGCACCACACCAAGTTCAGTTATGAACTTTCTCATCCAAACCGCTTCCTTAGCAGCTTCCAATCCGTTATGTATTCCGCTTCAGTAACCGAGTCAGCTACAGTAGCTTGTTTGGAACTTTTCCAACACACTGCACCGCCATTGAGACAAAAGACATACCCCGATGTCGATCTGCTATCGTCCTTATCGGACATAAAGCTGGCATCCGTGAACCCTTCTAACTCTAAGTTAGAATCTCCATAAACGAGGAATTGGTCTCTAGTCCTTCTCAAGTACTTGAGAATGGTTTTCACCAATTTTCAATGTTCCTCACCGGGATCTGCCTGATACCGATTCGCTACACTTAGCGCGAAGGCTACATCAGACCTCGTACAATGTTTCTCACCGGGATCTACCTGATACCGACTCGCTACACTTAGCGCGAAGGCTACATCAAGCCTCGTACATGTCATGGAATACATGATGGCTCCCACTGCGCTAGCATATGGGATCCTACTCATGTGTTCTCTCTCTTCTTGTGTCTGAGGACAATCCTCTTTGGAAAGAGTAATTCCAATGCCTATCTGTAGATAGTCTCTCTTGGAATTTTTCATGTTATACCTCTTCATGATGGTATCAATGTACTGGGATTGCGATAGTCCAAGCAACCTCCTTGATCTATCTCTATAGATCTTTATTCCCAGAATATATGTTGCTTCTCCCAGATCTTTCATGGAGAACTGTTCGGATAACCAGAATCAACCATGGGGCCTATTCTACCCTTACTTCATTCATTCTATTGATCATCTCTTGCAATGCCGGAATGTCATTCCCTATGAGAAATATGTCATCCACATAAAGCACAAGGAACACAACCGCGCTCCCACTAAACTTCTTGTACACACAAGGCTCTTCTTCGCATCTAACAAAATTAAACTTTTCAACTGCCTTGTTAAAGCGAATGTTCCAGGTTCGAGAAGCTTGCTTGAGTCCATAAATGGACCTCTGAAGCTTGCATACCATATGACTTTGAGTTGGCGACGTGAAACCCTCAGGTTGAGTCATGAAGACTTCTTCCTAGAGCTCTCTGTTAAGGAAAGTTGTTTTCACGTCCATCTGCCAAATCTCATAGTCATCGAATGCCGCTATCGCAAGCAGAATCCGAATAGATTTGAGCATTGCCACAGGGGAGAACGTTTCTTCATAGTCAATCCCTTCTCGTTGACTATACCCCTTGGCAACTAGACGAGCTTTATAGGTCTCTACCTGCCCATCCGCTCCAATCTTCCTCTTGTAAACCCATTTACAACCGATTGGTCTGGAAACCTGTGAAGAATCAACCAAAGTCCATACTTTGTTGATCTTCATAGATTCTATCTCGAATTCCACCATTTCTCAAAATTTGGGCCTTGTATAGCCTCTTGGAAAATCAACGGGTCGTCATCTATATGACCGACCACGTCCTCTTGCACCATCAGATTAAGTCTATCAGGTGCACGTCGAGAACGTGTTGACCTTCTCAAGAAAGCCTGTGTAGCAGGTTAAACCTGCGCTGGGATATTTTGTTAGGTTTGTTCCTGAATAGGTTCCTGAACTTGTTCCTGAACGGGCACTATCACTTCAACATTTGAAGATGAAGCCCCGGAGCCTAACAACATATCTCCAAGCCAAAATTGCTCATTTGACATCTCATGTCCATGAGCTTGTGTTGGCTCATCGGGTTCTTGAATCTCGTCAAGAACTACTTCCCCACCATGAATTCCTTCATCAAGGAATTCCCTTTCAAGAAAGGTTGCCGTTCTGGCCACAAACACTTTGTGTTCAGACGGGTGGTAGAAATAATGTCTCGTAGTTTCCTTGGGATATCCTATGAACCTACACCTGTCAGACCTAGCATCAAGCTTGTCTGGCTGAAGTCTCTTAACGAAGGCCGGACACCCCCAAACCTTGATGTGTCTCAGGTTTGGCTTACGTCCTTTTCATATCTCATATGGTGTTTTCGAGACTGCTTTGGTGGGAACTTTGTTTAGTAGATAGGCAGCTGTTTCTAAAGCATAGCCCCATAAGTTCATTGGAAGATCAGTGAACCCCATCATGGATCTCACCATATCTAATAAGGTTCGATTTCTCCGTTCGGATACACCATTATGTTGTGGTGTTCCGAAAGAAGTCCACTGAGGCAAAATCCCATTTGCCTTAGATAATCCCACTGAGACAAAATCCTATTTTCTTGATTATCTTTCTTTCTCTTCAAACCAGAAATATTCATGTTAATCATATTAACTTTTGCATTGGGTAAAACATAGATGCCTTGATGTAAATAACCATTTGCACATAATTCATCATTATGAAAAATTGAGCAAATTTTATTATTGAAGATTGTTTAATAACCACATCTATCTAAGATAGAAATGGAAAATATGTTCTATACAAATTTCAGAACATAGTAACAATCTTCTAAAACCAAGGTCTTGTCCGAATGTATACAAAGAGAAATCGATCCTACAGCTAATGTCGCAACGCTTGCACCATTCGCAACTTGTAGGTTGACTTCACCTTTCTTCAACCTTTTATTGATTCTCAACCCCTGCAACACATTGCAAATGTTAAAACTACTACCGGTATCCCATACCAAGTAGAAGAATCAATCATGAAAACATTTTTCATGTAGGTCTTACCCTTTTCCCTTTTGAGAGATATAAGGTATTCCTTACAATTTCTCATCCAATGTCATTTCTTCTTACAGAAGAAGCACTCAGCATCAGTTGACCATCATTACAGCACTAGATCCCTTACCCTTAGACAACATTGACTCACTTTCATAGTCAATCAGTTGGTTCAGTATCTCATGCAGATCCATGTCCATCTTGTTCATGTTAAAGTTAAAGTTAACCAATGAGAACGTCTTAGATAATGACTACTAGATCAAATCTTGAGACAACTCTTTACCCATTGTGCACCCCAGCTTCACAAGTTGTTCGATAAGACCGATCATCTTTCGAACATGAGGTCCCACCAGAGAGTTCACAGTCAGTCTAGACTTGAACAGAGCCTTCGACAATTGATATCTTGTCGTTCTGCTCTGTGCACCGTACATCTTCTTAAGATGTGCAATGATAGCGCTAGGATCCATATCCTCATGCTGGCGCTGGAGTTTTGAACTCATTGAGGCTAGGATGATACACTTTGCAGTGTCAAGGTCATCCTTTTGCTTTATCCAAGCGAGCAAGTCATCCTCATCGTCATCAACAGGAGATTCCTTTATAGGATTCTCGATCGCATCGAGTGCTTCTCCTGCTTGAGGATGATTTTGAGGTTGCGGTACCAATCATCGAAATTTTCCC